>CABFVX010004559.1:7929-21509 GCA_902151425.1 Timema shepardi | reverse complement strand
CCCCCCCCCCCCTTCCTAACATTTGCCCAGAATGAAGCTCCAGTCAAAGCTGCAATACTGAAGCATGTCCTGACTCTCCCCTATTCTCTTCCGGTCGAGGATCTGAACAAGACTACCCCTCTTTCTCCCAATTTTTGAACCCCCTCCCCACTCCTAATACCACCACTCTCACACCCTCTTTTCTCTCAAACCCCTTTACCCCCTTCTCCTTTAACCCGACCCCAGATGATGAGGTTGCCAAGGTCAAAACTTGTATTGAGCTGTTCAAAGAGATACATGGACAGGATTTTGGTACTTTTCTTCGAGTCACCTGAGAAAAGTCCAGGTTTCTCTGAGGAGCAACTGTGGCCACCTGGTCATGGAGCACATCAACCTCTATCCCATCTCCCATGGCAGCACATTCAAATAGAGGACCACCCGTGTTGAAAAGATCAATGTCGCACTCAGGAACATCAACAAAGTTACGAGGAATAAGGCTGGGCTCCAATGTTTCCTGGCTAGGCATCGTGTCGATATAATGCTGTTGTGAGAAACCCACTTGCACCCCACAATGTGGGTCTTGTTGGCAGAGTTTATGTTTCATCGAAGCGACAGAGCAAGGAGTGTGGCCATGGTTGGACAGCCATCTTGGTCCAAAGAGGCCTCGACCATTATGCCATCTCTCTTCCTCCCCTCCAACCTATGGAAGTATCAGTGAACTCTACAATCGCAGTATATCTCATCTCCATCTACTTCCCTCCACAGTGTTGGTTCAATCAGGCTACTAGAGCTGACATGGTAGCATTGCTACAAGGTACCAAACCTGTTTTAATCGATGGTGAATCCAATGCAAAGCATTGTATTCTTGTCATGTGTGTTTAGTGCCTTTAAAGCAACTTTAAAACTTTGAAACTTTTTTGTACTTTAGTCTTGTTTAGTGAGTATATTGTTAGATAGCTTGAGCCATTTGTAAATATGGTTATGTAACCAGGAAGACCTAGTTAGAAATTCGCCAGATGTTTATTCCATAGATAGCCTGGAATCCTACTCGTACTAGTCAAGGAATATATTCTAACACTACTCCTACCTTTTGGAGAAAATAGTTTGTAGCTGGTTGTATTCTAATAGAGTTTAGTGCCAAAAGTATATTATATATATGTTGCTACCGTTACACCTTAAATATGAGTTAGTAAATACTTAGTGGTTATGAATTTGTAAAGTTGTATTTTACCGACATTTGATTTGTTCTGTTTCAAGTTAACTATAGCTATGTGAATTGTTATGGTAGCCTTTCGTTCTAGAAAGGATTAAAGTTCCTATTTAAGGAGTCGCGTGTCATAGAGTTCAAACAGAGTTCAGTTGCCAATTGGCCTAGTTAAGTTACATGAGTAACTTCTTGTAACGTATCTTATTTACTCTATGCCAAGAATAGGCTTAGGGGCTCTGTAGCTATCTACTGGTCTATCTTACGATATTAGTTATGGACTCCTTTAATATTTATATAATTTTCAATCATATTCTTGTGTTCAATAAAATAGACTGTTATCTTGATTAATTTACTTGTGATGATATTGCCTATCCTCCTACCCATTATATATATTCACATGTGAATGCTTCTTGTCAGGTAACGTACTGCCCTGTTAACTAGCGGATGCACTTGATATGAGTCCACCCCCAAGGCCACCGATCCTCGGAAGGAAGAGGGTGGCCAACTACGAACAAGAGAAGACTGATGCTCTCTCTGAGCACTAAAAAGTACAATTTGTACCAAATAACAATCTGTCAGACCCAGTGTACATTGTGCATGTGGAGGTCATCGGTGCAGTTACAGATCCTTAGATGAACCTGAACCCAAAAAAAAAAACACAAATTTCATAGGAATTAGCCGCTCTAGCACAAAACAAAGCTTCTAGACCAAACTGCATAAGAACCATGATTCTCATAAGCCTGCCCTTGGAGGCAATAATCTTTCTAATGGAGTTATTCAATGACATCCTGCTCCTGAGTTATTTCCTTGACCTCTGGAAACAAGTCAATGTCCTTTGATTTTACAAATCGGGTAAGGACACAGCACTAGCTTCATCTTAGTGGCCGACCAGCTTGCTCAACTGTTTGGGCAAGGTATTTGAAAGATGATTACTAATAGACTGATGAGGCATTTTCGAAGGGCATAAGGGGGCATCCTGCTGGAAGAGCACTTTGGCTTCCGAGTCCGACACATGAAGTCTGGCACCAACCTGTCCTTGTCCCCCTGGTTTAGCAGGTCACAAGAAACTTCAACATCAACAGGCTGACCAGTGCTGCTTAACATGATGTGGCAAAAGCCTTTTATCGTGTATGGCAAGAAGGACTAATTTTCAAACTCCTTCCTCAGCCTAGACCTTCCTTTTTACCTAGTTAAGGTTGTACGATCTTATCTTTCCCACCGCACCTTCTCCACAAACTTTGAGAACGCAACATCACAGATCAGAAGCATAAGGACTGAAGTGCCTCAGGGTTCTCCTCTTCAGTCTGTATTTGAACAACATTCCAAAATCCCCAAACACGCAGTTGGCACTGTATGTCGACCATATAGCTCTAATAACGAAGTTGTAGAGGTAGAAAGTAGACTCCATGCTCACCTGACGCAGTTGTAGAGGTCACTGACCACCTGGAGGACAAGTATAAAAGTGGAGAAGAGCACAGAAGTGTTCTACATATGGAAGAGAAAGTACTATAGTTGGGAATATTGATTTAGAATAGTCTCTTGATGATCCGTCCCTTAAAACCTCCCTTGAATCTACTACCCCTTTCGGGCCTGTGTTACCTGCACATCAGTTAGGTTCGTGGACTCAATGCCTGGGTAGTATTCCCTGTGTGATGGGAATTCTTGTTCATCTCCATTCATAAATTATTGTTATTAGCTGATTTAAAATTCATGATATGTTTGGGTATTACTTCCAGGTTTCTTACACATGTGTTTTGGTGGGGAATTCAACAGAGTTTGTCTTAGAGAGTTGTAAAGGACAGAGTTATGGGCGTGTTTGTCTCTAGGAAGGAAAGGGAAACCCTTGGCATAGAGTTTGTGCTTAGGTTTCATCATCCTCTTGGGCCGTTGAAACTGTTTGTTATTTCTTTATCAGAAGTTCCGAGATACCTTCACTTAACAGAGTGAGAGTTAGTGGAGATTATCCTAGAAACGTGTTCCATCTAACCCGTAAGCACTTTGTGTTCTCCTACCAACCTTGTTCTTTGTTTGAGTTAAATGGATTGGCTGCTAAAATGGATGGTTCTTTCTTAGTGGGGAAGTTGTATTTGGACTCATTCTCTGTTAGTAATGTAGGCTGTAAAATATCCCTTATAGCGGACAGTTTTTACGTACCTATGATTGCCAGACCACCCCTTTCTTCCCTCCCCACATTTAGTAAGCCCTGGAAGGATCCTTTTGCTCTCGTTCATAGAAATTCTCATGTGGTGATATTATTAGTCTGCTCTGAAGAGATATTGAAAACGTTTCAAATGAACAATTTGACTTTGTTTTGAATCAAATGCAGGGAGGTACAAACAGAATCGTGTTAATAATATTATTTTTATCATGAGACAAAACTATATTACAAGAGATTGGAGTCACAAGCACACACATAGTTCGCCTCCTGTTAAGTTCACAACATTTTTACAAAACAAGCCTTCCGAGGACACTCGTGTTTCTCAAGTTTGAAATATAGTCTGGCAATGGAACGTGAATTTTGATATTGAATCCAGCCTTGTTGATTTTTTTTGAATGAATAGAAGAATTAAAAACTAACATCCTATGGTGGCCGCATGGTCTAATAAAATACTCTCGCAGGAGACTAGAATGGGGATGACAGGGAGATCGCAGTTTGAGTCTCGATCAGGTATAGTGAAGGTGGTTTTTCCCTAAACTTCCATTCTAAATATATAATCTTCCTAATCCCTAAAGTCATTAACATAATTAGTATATGAGCGTTTAACCTGAATGGGTACTAAGACGCAGTGCTAAAGAATAATAATTTAAAACAAACTATAAAATAAGCAACAAAATTTTCTTTAAATGAGGCACAATCTTAATATCCCTTTTTGGCTAAGTTTTTTTCCCCTCCCAATTTCACAGATCCACTTAATAGAGGCATCTTCAAATGTATTCAGACAGACAGTGAAAGGATCAACGATTATTTCTTACACATTCAAACCCTTATTTGCAGACATGGCTGGATTTCAGAAGACTAATGCCTTGATAGTATTTATGAATACCCTCTATTAAGATAAATATTAGGAGGAGCATAGTTGAGTCAATAGTCCAACTGCTTCATGTTGCTGTTCATTATCAGAAGTGGAACATGTAAATCGGGACTATTACAAGAGGGCACATTCTAGGGAAACCGATGTTCGTGCCTCTGGGAATGATGGGAAGAGCACTAGTGGTAGACCTAGCCTTACTCAATCTTGAGAGCCTCAGTAAGAGAGATATTGCCAAGCAGACATGCAGCTGTGACAAAAAAGTTTTTATTTTTTCTTATGTTTATCACTAAGTCTTAATGTCTGTACAGGTTATATGAATATGATATAATTACTCTAATAGGGTAAGAATTAGAAAGGAAACATTTCATAAGTAATCTACCCACATTTATGTGATAGAGTGGAAAACCATTTAGGTAAAAAACATGCTCAGTAGACCCAACCGGTATTTGAACCCTGATCTCCTTGTCATCGGCAATCTAGTTTATTGCGAGTGTGACGACTTAGAAAATGTAGCCACCGAAGCACGTCCCCTAGCTATGGTTGAATGTTGGGAGTTTTGGGGCATGGGATTTTTTTTTAATTTCCTATTAATTAATATGCAGACTGCATTTTCAAAAATATTTGGTTGATTATTATTAATAAAATAATATCTAACCAAGAATTTCTCAACAGAAGAATTTTCACTTCAGAATATAACATACTTTCATTCATTTTACAGTTTAAAAGTTCCTCAGCAGTGCTAGTTCTAATTTTAAAAAAAGTACTTGCACCTTTAAGCTCCTATCACACCAATTATCTAAACCCACTTTGTGCTCATAATCTTGAACCACACCCATCTGATATCGCTCTCTCTCTCTCTTTCTCCTATTTGCGTTGTCTTGTTAGGTTAGTCACAATGAAGAAAACCGAATGGAATGAAATAAAGTGACTTAGATTTTGATCGGAAATATTTTGTTGATATTGTCCCATTCACTCTCGTGATTTCCAATACAGTTTAAATCACGTAGGTTTAAAACTGGCAACAATCCAGAAAGTGTAGAGGGCCCTATAGTGTTAGTTCATGTAATCATGGGACCGAGATTTGTAAAAACCCCGCTGGGTGCCCGAGTGAGGCGAAATACTTTTTTTTTGTATAGTTGAACGGCAGTAACTCAGGCGATCGTACAGACCAAATCTGTAAAAGGAGTCCAGGAGTACTATAGACATTCGGTCAAAGATGGCTGCCTCAGTGTGTTGAGGTTATTCAGTCCACATGAACGTGTTCTTAAGTGTGCGCTTAAGCAATGTCGTAGCAAGTTCAGCTTTGAATCTTTTTAGGCCCTATTTACTGTGACAGGCCTTTTGTGTCTCTCGTAACTGGAACCATACAAGTGATTTACTATATTAAATTATACTTAATTTAATGTTGTGTCCATTATATTATTTCTAAACGCTCAGGTGTTGGTGTGAATCTCTTTTCCTAGCTATACCAGAGAAGTTACACTTACTTAGCTCTGGGTCCTTTAACTTCTAGAGTTATAAACTCAAGTTACAAGAAGTGAGCAAGCTGATCGGGGTTTGAGCATGGAAACATCAGTGTTTATAAAACGCTGTACTGATTCCTGAACGAGGCAAATTCTTTGAGAACATTTCTATTAATTGTTATGAATATCATTAATGAAAGTAAAGAAATTTAATCTGTTTCGGTGGCTGTATGGGCTAAGGCACTACTCTCGTGGTAGACTAAACTGCCGACGATGGGGACATCAAGGTTCAAATCTCCCTTTCGGCATCTCTATAGGGGTTCAAATGCTATGCCACTTACTATATATTATTTATTTTTACATCCAGTTTAAATATGTGTTCAATGAACTGGATGATGTAAATGTCTTCATATAATCTAGGAAGTCATGCCAATCATGTCAGTCCAGCCCTGGAAAGATTGTGTGAGACGAATATGATGGTGAACCCAGAAAGATAAAAGCTGCTGCAACTGAAATAGAATATGTGGGACACAGGGTATTGTGCTGAGGAATCTAAGTAAATCCTGAGCATACTGAACCCAAGAGGAATCATCTCATACCAACTAGCTTGGATAAAAGTTTTTATACTTTGGGCAGATGCCTGCTTGACCATTCTTGGAGCAATGCTCTGCCAAGAAACCAAAGGAATCGCTTATATGCCAATTGCATATGCGAGTATAATGTTTCTTTCGCATGAACAAAACTATTCTACCTTTGAGTTGGAAGCTCTGGGAATATTTTTCGCCACCGATAAATTCAGGACATACCTATAACATTGTTAATCAACCTGCACACAGATAACTAAGCTTTGTCTTGGTTAATATGAGAAAAGGAGACTCAAAGATAAAAGTGAAGTTTAAAAGTTTCAAATTTACAAAAGTTGATTCAATATTGGTAAAGAAATCATTAAAATTGGAAATGATTAAAGCGATTAAGGAAAATAAAAATATTGACATAATTAAAGTAAGATTGATAGAATAAAAACTAAAGTAAGATTGAAAATAATATTTATTATTATTTTACTATATCATTTAGGCTAATCCTAAATGAACTAATAAAAATTGTAATAAAAATTGCTAGTAAACATTAAGATTTTTCAAGTGTCGAGCAATACAAAATTATAATTAATATATGAGATAGGTGAGAAAAAAACTTTTTTTTAACTAAATTACTTGAAATATAAAAGTCAAATAAAGTACATTACATATCATAAAGTGAAAAGAGAAAACCTTTTTATGTGAAATTAGATGAATGATATTTTAAAACATTCATGAAGCATTATTGTTAAAAAATTTGATATGAATCCAAAGCCTTATCTTTTTGATCCAAAAGATTGATCTCAGACTGGGAAATTATTTCAATTAACCATGTTTCAGCTATTTGATTGCCATCTTCAGGAAAGAAATAAGAAGTGAAAATAAAGGAAGACATTGAAAGTACATATTTAAAGATATAAAATGAAATGAGGGAGGTAAAATTAATAGAGGCTAGAATATTTTAGGTTAAGACATAAAGTACTTAATATTTCATAACCAATAATGGATCAAACTTTCATAAATTTTAAATTATTACACTTCACTTTTCTCTTTCAAAGTCTTATATCATAATAAATAACATACCTCACTTCATTCTTTTTCTAGAATGTTTTCTAAAATGTTTGTCTTGACTGTTAAAACACCCAAGGCAAATCGGGAGGATTGGGTGTTGGATTGCTAACCTCCAAGTCCCCTAAGTCCAAGATCGCTCATATGCTGGGTGCTGACAACTAAGTGGCCAATTGTTAGTTGAGAAAGTGTGAAGAATATGAACAGACCCAACAATGCCCAGACCAATGTTTCCAGTCTGTATTAGGAGTTCTCAGCTGTGTCTCAGAAATATTCATTCCTTTGAGCAATGTAGAGGTGTAATGATTTTCTGGCTCTTAGCATTCAGCCATCCCATATATATATATAAATTTGTGCCCAATCGCAGGTCAAATATCACAATAAATTCCAACTTAATTCTCTCCCTTCAAGTTTATTAGTAATTATATGATGTCCGTTCCATTTGGGTGTTTAAGAATATTATTTTAGCAAAATAAACAGAGGAAAATGAATATACATACATATATGTAATATATGTATGTATATTCATTTTCCTATGTAATGTATTACATATATGCATGTATATTCATTTTCCCTTGTTTATTTTGCTAAAATAATATTATGTATGTATATTCATTTTCCCCTGTTTATTTTGCTAAAATATTATTATTAAACACCCAAATTCAATATTACATATATGTATGTATATTCATTTTCCCCTGTTTATTTTGCTAAAATAATATTATTCTTAAACACCCAAATTCAATGTTCATGTAAAAGGCTGTTAAGTGCCTATCAGTTATAATATCCAAGAACATTTGACTAATTTACACTTTATTCAACTTAATTCTCCCCCCTCAAGTTTATTAGTAATCATATGATGTCATTGTCAGTATAGCGAGGAAACGTACTAATTGTATATTACTGCTATTTAACCAGTTAGCCTTATTCTATTCTTAATAGCCTTCACTACTAAATTGTTTAGCTAAAATGGTTGATTATAATAAAGTGTGGGGTGGGGTTCTATGCTAATTGTAAGTAGTCCAAACCATGATCATAGTTGTAAGCAACATATATACCAAATTTCAACACATTAACTTTATTTTTAGGCTATCAAATATCAATCTAGTATGTTTCATTCTTATATTTATCTATTATTAGAATAAAGTTTTATCTAAATTTATTACTATTACTTTTCACTCGAAAGCGCTGGACTAGTTTTACTTCGTTTCTACCTGGAAACTGGGTTCTATTTCAAGCTGCAAGGGTGGTTTCACAAAGTAATGGGGAGGTTTTACGTGGAACAGCCAGCCAATCAGTGCTTAGCATTGGCCGTATTTGTTTGTCAACTGGATGGATGAAGCAAGAGAAATGCGGGCACTTTTCTAGTAACACACCGAATGTGTGACAGTTTCTTCTTTTTTTTACAAGAGTTTGTTGCAATTAGGAGGTTACGAGTGTAAAAGGGCCAACCCTGGTGGTTTTTCTAACAAATTCCATTATTAGCGACGTGCTTAAATTTAGTGGTTAACCACTTCTACCATGTGGTTTGAGAATGTGAGTCATTAAGCAGTTACTTATTATACATTACATGAATAAAGGAAGATTATAACTGCCCTGGACATAGTGTCATGTCAAAGTTACAATCTTTCGGGTGTAGCGTGTCAACCAAATGGTTGAACAGCTACAAGAAAATATTTAATATTTTCGGGATTTTATGCGAGACAGAAATTAAATCAGCATATTTAATATAATCTGTCTCTAAAGTTATATCTTCTGATCTACGAAAGTTACCTATCGTCTAACCTCCTAACACGTGGTTGATCAAAAATATTGTCTTTTGATAATTACGGTGTTAAATATCAAAGAAGAAGGCTAATATTATTGTGTTTATGAACTAAAGACTTTAACACTTCGCTTTTCCTGGTGGATAATAATTCATAAACGGGCGTTCTACGGCCACGTGGTGTACGCACACGAAAAATGTTAAAAAATATGTCTATATCCTTACTTCTCATAAAAATAACAGTGGATATTAAATAAGTAAATTAATACAGATATATTATGATATAATATATTTATGAACAAGCTCACCCCAGCCAGATGTCTGCAGATATCATTCTTTTAAAAAACACGAGGTTCTCAATCATGGCCGACCCACACGTGCGCAGTGGCTAAGCTCAGCTGGGGGAAAGACTGGAGGTCAAGAATCGACTCCTAGACCTGTTGCGCACACAGAGATACTGGTGGTCATTTGAAGAACCTTTTATATCGTTCATTTGTTTTCCTTTTCTCCCCACGTTTATTCTCCTTTATTTCTGTCTGTTCTTACATTCTTATTTCCCATTTCTTCTTCTTCTTATCCTAGCCAGGTTGGGTATATATACAGGCCGGCCTGAGATAGCAAATCGTAGAAATATTCCACCGCAAGTCGAGACTACAAGGAATATTCGCGGCCCGGCGCCGACACGAAAGACCATGGAGACTGCAGTGTCAGGTTCGTAGAAAAGTTCCACAGCGCGTCGAGACAACCAGGAATATTCGCCGCCCGGCGCCGACACAAAAGACCATGGAGACTGCGGCGTCAGATTCGCCACCTTCAGCTGTGACAACAGGATAAGGGGTCGCCCGACTCTATTCGCCGTGAACATGGACGACGCGTTCAGCGGTACTGGTATCCTGTCGTCGTGGCCAAGTCTTTGCTGCTTGGACTTTAGTAAAGTAATGTAAAGTATGCATCCTTCTTCAAAGGAAAATTATATGTCTTTATTTTAAGAGAAGCCTCGTTTTGTTTCTAGAAGAATGGTTTTTGTTTTGGTTTACTAAAATGGTATATCTAACTTGAGCATAGATGTTTGCTAAAATTATTTATGTGTCATATGGCACTGTTCTTACATTAAAGTCTCTGGCTAAGAATATTAGTGTTGAGACTTAGTCTGAGTCACGAGTTCGTTACTCCTTTGTTCCGAATTTAGTCATGACGTCCTAAACGTCATGAACATTAGTTTTTTATATTGGGGGCTACCACCAGGATGTCTGTTTTCTTTAAAAACAAGTTTAGGACTTTATATGTAAATGTTGTTGAAAACTGTGAATTAGCTGAGTATTGGCTTAATGGCGCAACCCAAGGAAATTGCCCTAGATTCATTGTGGGGTCCGCGCTAATTATTCTATTTTTATATTTGCCTGTGATTAGGTTTTGATTCAGCATTGATATTAATTGTTATCAATGTACTATATTATGCTGGCAGTACCATGGGGGAATTAGGCCAGCAGTAGTACTTTTGTTACACCTGTTTCATAGCCTTCAATTAGCTGGATTTATCAGCTGTGGATCCATCAAGTTTTATGGATACCTATTAATAAAAAAATCTACCAATTGAGACTGTGTAAATGTTACATTCTTTATTTGCTCTTTGCTATTTGTTCAATCTTGTGAAAACTGTATTTATGACAATTTATCTTTTGTTTACTATAATAAATCTATTTGTTAAAATTACTCTGTTTATTCTATATATATTATATAGTACCTTTTGGTTCACGGGTTATGGCGCATTATCCCTCAAGTTAACTTATTTCACAATGTTGTTTCTGACACTATAACTGGCTTAAATATTCAAACTATACCCACTGTATTTGTTTCAAATGTTTAAAATAAAACTCACGTCATTACCCTAGGGGTTTTTTTCTGATCTCACTTCCCCACCCCCATAAGTAACAAACCCCCGACAAGATATTCGACGCTCTACTGAAACTAGCGACTGCCGTGGACTAATGACCGCTACCAAAGAAGATATAAAGAAGGAAAAAGAAGTTAGTGGTTACCGTGAGATGCAAAGGAAGGACCAGCATTCTAAACATAATCAGAGTGTGAGACTAAGTCACAGCCTGATAATTTAAAGTTAATAAATGGAATCATTTTAATTAGACCCAGTTTATGTTCAGGTTAGGTGTATGTCCAACTACATTTAACTAAGATGCTCTTTGAAAACTTTCATGAGTCTCCCATTGGAGTATGCCTAGAGATAAGCCGCACCGCTCTCAAAGGGAATGGAGGCTGACATCCAAAATAGGGTAAACTAATGTAACACCAGCCCTGTCTCTATGCCAAACCCGCTTGAGATACCTAGTATTAGATGCTGTCCAGTAAGGTCGCCAGTTTCCCCCTTGAGAGGATTTTTATAAACCTATTTGGCCCTCTGCCCCATTCAAAGGAAGTGAACTCTATTTTGCTCAGTCATCAACATTCTATAAATTTGTGTGGTTGATCCCCCTGAGAGTATCCCCTTCTGATACTATAGTAAAAATCTTCAATTGTGTTATATTTAGTCACTTTGGTTCCCCTTGTGAAGTGGTTTCGGATAATGAGTATCAGTTCACCTCAAAGGTTTTTTGTGACATATTTCGTCAACAGGATTAAGCAGTTCACGACTTCCCTTTACTATCCACATCCATGACATACAGAAAAATTTAATAGGGAATCTTAAATCAGTGTTAATTGCTTTCCACAATATTCACCACAGGGGTTGTGATTCCCATCGGACTTCCTTGCAGATAGCATTCAGTTACAATGAAAGCCACAAAAGAGTGCCTGCTTCCTTTAAGCTGGGGAACGAACAGCTCTTCCTCATTAATTTACAGTGGGAGATATTACAGGACACCCTCAATGATGAAACAAGCAACTAGACAGGTAGCATAAGAACAACTGAAAAAAACGAGGGAAAGAGTTTCTCAAAGATATCATCTTTGCCAATGTGCAATACCTTATAATGTAGATGACCTTGTAGTCCATGAATTGCACAGCCTTATTAAGGCGGTCAAAGGGAAGTCAGCCAAACAGTGCTATCGCTGGTCCAAGCCAATGACTGTGGTGAAGTTTCTGATGCCCATCACGGCACAATTGTTCGACCATGTCACTTGCTTAGCCACATGACCATGCTCATGTGAGTAAATTAAAAACTTGCAAATAAATGTGAGATAAGCTAGCAGTCAGTAATGTAAGATTTGACGGAGATTGCAGAGTTTTTCCTCCATCACTAGGCTGGAAGTTCCTTTCGTCGGTCTTGAAAGTCATATGTTCCAGGAGGACTTGGTAAATTAATAATTATGTTTGAATAAATTATTCGTTAAAAATTGTGAAAGTGTCCTTACAAAAAAGCAATAATTTGCAAAGCATGAACCCTCAACCTATTTAAATGACAAAAGATCGATAATAGGAAAATTAAATAAAATGAATTAACATTATTAGTAAAATCGTTCACTCAAATAACATACAGTATATATTAATATAGGGTTAGAATTGTATAAATTGTAGCATCATATGTTTAAACACTGATAGCATGGTTTTCTTAATGAAACCTCGATTTGGTCCATGTTAAAACCTAAACCAAATGAGATTACCCTGTTAGAGACATAAGAGAGATGTAAAGTCATTCACAAGGTTTATTTGCATCTGGTTCTTCATTAATTTTCCAATCATCAATCACCCTCCACCCAACAGTCACCCTTCATCTACCAGTTGTTCTAATTTTAGTTCATAATTTTCTAATGCTTGTGTAAATGTACTATGTCTTGTCTTTCACTGTTATTCTTGAATTTTAAATTTATAATTAAATTGATAATGTACTTGTAATTTGAAAGTGGAAAGTCTGTGTTTGTAATCAATGTTTGTGTCAATATAATTATATTAGTTTTAGTCCCTGTAATCATGTTAATAATCTTGGTTACAACCCCGCTGGGTGCGCAAGTGAGGTGCACGATGATCTTTTTTAGTAGAGATGAGGAAGAGTAGCTTGGTAATCATCTGGACTGGACGTGTAAAAGGAGTTCAAAGGTATCACCGACCTTTTGTCCATTCGGTAAAAAATAAATATGTGCATCATTGTTGTGAAGTTTTATTAAGTTCAATTCATTAAGTGTATGATAGTAAGAAAAAATTATTCATTTAATTTCACAGGAACAACAGAGGACTCTCATAAAGAGACTCCACTAACAGCAGTTCACATTAATAAAGACTTCTCAAAGAATTTTAAAATTCTCATGAATAATTTCTATCTCGCCTGATTAGGCTTCTCCTTTCCTAACTACAATCTGCATGATGCATACTTTATGTGTGGTTTAGTTTCACAATTTAGTATTATTTAGCACCGCGTCTTACTACCCGTTTGGGTTATACGCTTTAAGTACTATTTACACTAATGGATTAGGAATTGGGAAGGATGAATTAGAGGAAGTGAACCCGCATTTGCGTGGAGAGAGAGAGAGAGAGAGAGAGTGG
>CABFVX010004558.1:39862-63470 GCA_902151425.1 Timema shepardi | reverse complement strand
CACACGTCGCACACCATGCTACTCTTAAATGTGATATATTTTAATGTCCTGTTTTTTCTAAATAAAATTATGGTCACCGTATATATAGCCCGTACCCAAATTTGCTTACACCTTTATATATTAAACTAGTTACGTACCTCTGAACGCATGAGTTCTTGTACTTTAAATCTGTTCATGGCATCAAAAGTCATAAGTTAAAAATAGTAAACACATTTTTACCATGCGGTGGATAAAAACTATCACTAGCAAACCTATATATATAAAACATGTTGCGATATAATATATGAGGAGCAGATTCAAATAAATGGTCCCTTCTTAATACGTTGTTTCAAAAACTAACACGATTCCGAGCTGGTGTTTCTAAGTGATTGATGAAGAGCAATACATTTATTGAATTTTTTGAAATTGATTTAATTTTGGAGCTTAAAAAAAATTAACCTGTATAATGTATATACTATTAAGGAAATACTAAATTAATCCATACGTGTATTGTTTATTGGAATCAAATTAAATGAAACTTTAAATAATATTAAAAATTAATAAATATAAATTAATATTTTTGAAATAGTTCTTTTTCATGAAATGTCCCTTTGCTTTATTTTATTTATTGCAAGCCAATGATTATAAATATTTCCACTCTTTTCTTAATTTACTTTTATTAGTGCTATCCTTTTATTAAAATAAAATTTCTATTTTAAAATGTAAAATGAGCTATCAATAAAATAATATAGATGTTTAATCTCATAATAGCTCAAAGACCCAAATTTGAGCAATTATCTGCAGATATAAAATGAAAGGAAGGTCGAAAACATATCAGATAGTTACAAAAAATAATAAACATACTTTAATATATTCGTATGTTTAGCCATGTGTATCGCATTTTTGATCAACACCGATAAAATAGTAAAAATAAAATGATAATCAATTATCAATGTTCACCGCAAGCAAATATGTTTTTATTTTAAAATACAACCTAAATACTAGGTACCTTCTTTTTATAGGTTTTAAAGTTAGACAGTTCAAATAAAAAACTAGTACTTCCATTAAATTTAAATCTTCATGTTTGTTTTAATAAATTTGTTTTGCAAATTCTATTTTTTAATAAATGTGCGCACCTTATGTAACTTCTACCATTAAAAATAAATACATTCATAAATACTTATTGAAATTATTTAATATTCTATGCTCCACCAACAAATGGTTTTGATGTATTTCTTAAATTTAGATATAAATCAACATTCCTATATTGTTTATAGTTTCTCAAGATGTGACGTTGTGTGAAACCATATTTGAAACTATTCAAGGATGTTTTGAAACACGTACACGTCAAAAACCACGAAGAAATAGTAGTACAGTTATGCTTCGCTTGTCCTCCGCTGTTAGCGGTGTTTTCCCCCTCGCAGAGGCCTAATGGAAGATCCTAATGTTAACTTCAGTGACATCTTGCGTTGGGCAAGTGTAAAAGCATCAGTCAGCCAACTGATAAATGGGCAGTTGGAAGTAAACCACTGACCGGCAATTGGTGATCAATAACCTTGAGCTGATGCGAGGCAAATTAGCAGCCCTCAAGGCAGGTTCCCCTTCAACAAGTCATGAAAACCAATACATACAGTACATGCAGGTCATCCTGTAACCTCTCTGACAGCTCTGACACTTCCAACAAGAAGAAACAGCTTCCGCGCACTTTCACATTCCAATTGGTTAATTAGAATTAAATTCTTGCAAATGCACCACGCTATAGATCAGGTAATTTTTCTTTGATTACATCTTACAATTATATTTTAAGTCTTTGGATTAGTTAGCTTATCTGTTAGTGTTAATGATTAGCCAAACCACAATGGTGTTACTCTACACCATAACCCAGATATGGATCAATTGCGTGATAGTAAATATGAACTGAATTTGGACAGAATCGAGTAGCTCTGATTCAACAGATTATGGCATTTTCTTAACTATATTAAGATGACGTTGAGCCAACTAATATTTTCTTCCTCCCGAAATTCTGTTTATGTTGTTTCAGACTCCTTAGAAGTACTGATGACGTAACATACCAAAGTGAAGATAATGTTATCGACTCATTAAAATATTTGCTGTCCTTGAAAGATTTATTCTGTTCACATCTCTGAACAATTCGGTGCAACACACTACTTTCAACAGTACTTAGTTATTTTATGTGCACATCCAGAATAGTAGTTTCCTAATTTTGATCTCTTTATGATTTATTTCTTCTCACAGATAGACATATAAAATGGGGATAAGTTGTTTTTTAAGAGATCCTTTAAAATTTAGGACTATCTCTAGATTTTTAAGAGCGTGAATCACATGCCAATCAACTCTGTGATACAGTCGGCTAGAAATCATAAATTTAAACGAATATTATTGCACGTGAATCATTTCTGATTAAACATTAATGAAGATAAAGAGTTAATACTGAGCAGTGTTGAAATAATAAATGATATTCGTATGAAAATTGCATTGAAAAGGCCGTTTCTTACTATTTTAGAATGGCTTCACAGATAAGTATCGTGCACAAATCTTCATTCTGTCACGATAAGGACATACCGTAGTTATTAACAAGAAACTTTGTCACTCTGACCACCATCATCACTGCGGAAAATTTCGAGTAAGCATTCAAATACGAATGTACTGCACATATTTCTGGAAAATCGTTGGTCTTTTCTTTCCTCTTTTACTCCCATAGCTCGCGCACGCAGGCACACACACACACACACACACACACACACACGCGCACGCAAGCCGGGAGTCGAAATGGGCCTGCTATGTGAACACTCTTAAGGTTGTCATGTTGGAAGTTGGGGAGTAGAAATTACCATAAACTCTGAATAGTTAGTCATGCAAATTATCTGCGATTTTTTATATTTGTATACTATCCACCTATATGGTGTTATACGTAAAACATTTTTATGGGAGGACACAATGTATCTAAGGGATTATTTATGTACTTTTTCCAATCGGGAATTTTAGGGGTACCTTTAATGTATGCAGCAGTATATGAAGCACTTGCTATCATGTATTATTTGATTAAAAACAAGGTTTGGGCATTGCACGATAAGCAGAAGAGCGTAGACTATCCACCTCTAAGAGGCTTTGCTGGTCCAAATCTCAGCATAGCTCAAGTTTCTTGCTATTAACATGATGTACAAACAGGAGTGGTATGATTTGGAGTGCACTATGAATTATGAAGTAATAGTTGCCAAACCCATTAGATTACATAAACATCATTTACTTCGTTATCACATGTAAAGTGGTTTAAGATTATAAGGTAATAAAAACATAATTACTTGTACTTTAACAAAGATGGCTGCAACTAAATCTCATTTGTTGAGCTTTCTTCAAACTGTATCATGGCTTCAGATTTTTATAATTTAAGACGAAATAAAAATAGAAATAAATAAACATTCTTTGGTCGTATGTGTCGATTGTAAAAATATACCATAAATATAGTAACGTAATTAAAAGAAAGAATTGGTGCCCTCCCTCCCCCACCTTGTTAGCAGCTTACTATTTCTTAGTTCTAGGGGCAATACAATCATTTATTTTACAAAAGGTTGTCCGTAAATATTTAAATATAATTTTTTCTTAAGTCCATATTGACAAATTACTTTGTATGTAACACACCTAATTAAAATGTTGACATATTAAAAAGATAGAAAGTTTTAACTTACATTAAAAAAAAACCCTACTTCCCATGAACCTAGGTGTAAATATTATTAACGTTTATTGAAATGGTTAATTAAATATCCGTATCAAAAGTGATTTAAGAATCGTTTCATTAATATAAAACTTAGCAACTGATAAAATATTGTTTGATTAAGATTATTCTAATGATTTAACAAAGTGTCACTATATAAAACACTCTTTGATAGTCAACGTCACCTTGCAAACACAACTACATTGTTGCCTTGACTCAGAATTATATCATTTTTAAAACTGTTTATGTAAATGCATTTAAGTTGGTCACTTTGGGAATAATTTATTATATTATATTTTATTTTATTCTACCTTATTAGTGGCGTCAAGGGTATGTTGAAAAGCTAATCAACCTTTATATATTATGTGTTGGGGTTAGGAAGATAAGCCGACCAATAAACAAAAGTTACTTACCCCCCAATCTTCCTCCCAATCTAGCCTCCTCCTTATAATTAAAAGAACCCCTCCTATCAATACTCCCTTTATTAAAGATGTAAGCAGTTTCGATCATGTTTTATATAATATCTTAATATTATTTGTAGTAAAAATATCGTGCTTTTATCTATTATATTTGAACTATCTACATTTTTTTAAATAACAGCTAATATAAAACTATTTTACACCATAATGTGAAAAATATAGGTAGGCTATATACAATCGGTCTAAGTCCATAAATGAGATTTTAGGGTTTTTAATCTTGATATACATACATACTATAAATATTATTAATACTATAAATTATTCACCCCAACATAATCCTTTATAAACTCGTTATTTTAAGATATATCTTAAAAGTGTTTAGGGTATTTAACACAATACCATTTCTTTTTAATTAAATACATTAGGAATGTTGAGTCAATACTTTAGAAACCCGATAGCTACTAAAATAGCAAGTTTTCCAAGGCTTATACCGTAAAATGTAAAATGATGCAAGACAAGACCCCAACGCTATTCAAAATGTTCCTCTTTTAATAGCAGTCAGTTTCTGTTGTACGTCAGGTGAGCTCTTCTGGCCGGATACGGAATCAATGAATCCAGTTTGTGACTCGAAGCAGTTCTAAGAGAGGAAGAAGTTGAGCGCAGGTGATTGATCCACGTCGCATCCTGCAAGAAGACAATAAATCTCGATCCTTCCTCTTCTCTACCCTCGCACGTCCTACACCCAAGCAACCGCTCACCTACCAAATTACATTTTGGTCTGTTCCCATTGCCCACAGTTTATCAACCCTCCTTTCCTATGGAGGTAAAAAAAAAAGTTATCAGGTTTGATTTAATCAGGTATTTAAGGCTCTTTTTCGTGTCAATACATCTCTTTATGTCACTTCATTGTAGAGGCAAGAATAAATCTTAAGGTTAATACTAAACATCTGACAAACTGAACTTGGTATCCTCAACGATGCGATGTCTCCACCGACTTGACGTCTCTGCTCGCAGCTTCTTCAAGTATCCGTTTATGTAAGACGGAAAGAGAAAATCTTCAATTATTCCTTTTTATCTTGGCAAGATTCTTGAATACCAGCACGATCCATTCGTTACATATCCAGATGTGAGAAGCCATTTTTTTAAACAAAAAAAAAATTGAAGTGTAAGACTAGGAGGGGATCGTGAAACTAGAGAGACTGCAAATCAAACTGGTCTGGGAGAGAACGTCACCAGCTATTCTAAGGTTAGTTTTGTTTTCATCTTGTGGAAAAGTGTTAATGTTAGTCATTTTAAAAAACTCTTTTAATGTGTAAGATTGCCCTTTGGTTAGTAAACAAACGTCTAAATCACAAATAATAAGCGCGTGGTGGGAAGACAGTCTTGAGTACAAACGTTACTGAAGCTACTCTGAGACGGGTTTTCCAAGTCCCGAACCTTGAATAAATTATAAGCCTTATGTTTTTAAAGATGTAAGCCAACATTTTAAATGTTGAATTTAATAAAGTATAACTTAATAAACTGGTAAACTACATAATTATTATTCAGGGGTGAAACTTTGCTTTTATATTTACCTATACCTTTCACTGCCAGGGTGAAAGTATTTGAGTGGATTGGTCAACACAGTCAAGTCCTAGGTTCTTAGAATGCCTTCAAAAATTACAGAGTTAAAATAATTATTTCCACCGGTTGACGTAAACTCTGTCCTGAAGATTTTATGTCTCAAATCTCCTTTGTAAATTCTGTCCTTTCATTAGCAAAGGTGGTGTGGACTCCATCCCATGATAAATTGATCTTTAAAATCATTTTAATTAGGCTCTTACACACACCTCACCCGACCACCCCAATATTGACACATTTGTGGAAGTGTTGAAAGACGTAAGAGTGAAACGTGGTGTACCTTCGTCTATGAAGCAACCTACCAAATAAATTTAAGGCAACAGTATAAAAAAGAGAAATTCCTGGCTGATAAAATCGCAGAGTATATTTTCTTACGTCCATAACTGTTTCCACCCTATGGCCTGGGTCAGTTTTTTAATTCAAGCCATATATTTTCCACTAACAGCTTGCTCTGTCGTTGTTTAATATGCCTTACAAGCTAACTTAACACTAGAACAATTATAACATTCAGCCCTCGGTCATTAATTCATCACTGTGAAAGGGTAAACTCACATTTTACCAATGATAAATTGTTCGGCAATTCCGGGAATCAAACCCAGGACCCTTAGCTCAGTAGACATAAACGCTACCGACTGAGATAAGATGTCGGACGTCAAAGTATATTATTGTAGATACATATCCATGTTTTATTTTGTCAAAGAGTTGTGACAATGTGTAGAAGTTTTAAATCTTGAAATGAAATATATGTCCTTTTACTCGCTCAGAAATTTTCCCTCCAGGAAAATGAAGTTCTTGTAAACAAATAATGACGAATAATCAAACAGTCACCAACTAATTACACAAACAATCCAAAGAATCGTTTCTGCACTACATTATTAAAATAGTTATTTGTTTTAGGTTTGGCTTCTATACTTGAGTCGAAAAATGGGGTCATGTTGAAATAAATGTTTGAAATGTAACTACATTGTTTTCATTATTATATTTTATTTGCTGTAATTTATTATGTTCATTATTCTTTATCCAAGGGAGGATAAGGGAGGTATGCAATTGACATAGCACCCTTCCAATGACGGAACATTATTTACATAAGACCATATAATTATGAGACGGAATTTAGACCAACTTATTCAAGCGAGACGGAATTTAACAAAACTGAATTCCACACTATTCCAATCTTTGATACTTTTAAATACATTTGTTAACAAATAATTGTTTGTTTGATTTGTGCAGATTATATAACCTTTGCTAGTCAAAATAAATACAACTATAAACATCTTTTGAAATGGTTAAATACGTTATGCTCTAATCCAGCGTTGTTTGGAGCTAGGTTGAGCCTTTCCTCAGTCACAGACAAAGTGGAGCCTCTGCTCTAGATGGCGACAGTTCGATCCCAACTTTAGGTGGTGTTTGTCCAGCGACACTCGAGAAATCACGGAAAAATAATGGTCCGGGGTTCAATGACGAACGCGCTATTATTGTTTTTGTTATGGGACGATATGTGTATCAATCAACAAAGTTTTCAGATCATTCAAATTATTTTGGTGTGGCGCCGTTTCTCGATTGTTAATTATTTAAATGATACAAGCAATAAAATTCTGTACCACTAAATTTTAACTTTGGTGTGATGCTAACGTCTTAAACCCTGTTCCAAGTATTCACAGAATTTAATAGACATGGTATTTATTGAAAGCGTATTAAAAGGATGGGCAAAGTTTGTTTTCAAATGTCAAGCCATATCATCTGTGTACACTAATATAATATTATAAAGAGGAAAGATTTGATTTTTGGTTTTTTTATAGTGGATAAACTCAAAAACTACTGGACCGATTTAAAAAATTCTTTCACCAATATAAAGCTACATTATCAGCAAGTAATATAGGCTATATTTTATTTTGAAAATTTAATTTTTTCATCATAAAAATGTCGATAGTCTTACACAAGGTATAAAAATTGGCTAAAAATATGCTTTCATCGCGTGCGCTGCAAAAAACTATTGGTATTACATAAAAAAAATACTATACATATTGAACGTTCTCACTAATGTGAACAAAAAAGTCCGCGAGACAATATATGTAATTATTATAGTTATGTTACAATAAACATTTTTTGTTGAAATTAGTCAACTAAAACACGGTTGCAAACAAAAAATGATTATATCCGTATCATGATATGAATCCTTATCCAAATCAATTATATAATCTGGGGGTCCGGGGTTCAATCCTCGGTCCCGGCACAGATTTATCTGATTACCAAACCCTTCCTTCACCTCTGACAAGACATCTTGTGAATGTGTGGAATGCCTGGCCTCCACCGTGGTTCGGATCCCACGTTAAACTGTAGGTCCTTCATTTCATCTCACAATCACCCTACCATTAAACATTAGCGTAAGTGCGTATAACCCGAACGGGTAGTAAGACGCGGTGCTAATAATAATAATAATTATTATTATATAATCAAAACCTTGATCTCCCCGTCTACTGCAAGAGCGTTGTGTTAGACCACGCAACCACTGAAGCGGGTGTGATGGGTAGCTAGTATCCGATATTTTAAATATTATATTGTACAGAACATTACAAATAATAAAGTAAAACGTTATCAAAGTTTAGTGACACAAAGTGTTTTATAAATTGCATCTACCATGTAAACAAAGTATAGTAATTAAGCTTGTGTGAATCCATGATTTTCCATTTTGAGTCGAATACCCATCTTGGCAAGCCAGCTCGAATCGATTCCGAATCGAATATCATGCTCAGAATTTTTTTCGAATCGAATATCATACTAAAAATAAAATTTTGAATCCGAATTGAATATTTTATTTTGAAAAGGTTTCAAATTCAAATCAAATAGCATATCCTTAAAAGTCTTTGAAAATATTTTAAATTTAATCTTCAGTTAAACAAGTAAACAAAGCCTCATGACTAACTTATAAAAGGCTATAAATGAAATATTTTTTTTTATAATGGTTTGCTGTATAAGACCATGGAAAGTTGAAATTATTCTTAGCTATGAAAAGATTTTAATTTTGAACAAAACTAATCGAATCCAAATCTGAAATTCACTTATATTCGAAATTTCTATTCCACCACGAATCTCTCTAATAATAAGACCCGGAAGCTTGAATCGAATTCGAAATTTCGAAGGTTCGCACTGGCTTAATATTAATTATTGTAAAGTGTTAACATCCCATTTGTAGAATCTACTAATTTTAATGTAATCAGTAGAATTAAACTTTTTTTATATAATTTGAGCGATATTTATGATTATGATCATGGTTACGATTCATTCTGTAGTATCTCAAATTTGTTTCTTCCGATGATAAATGTTTAAACAAAGGTATAAATTCAAATTCCATTCTTCTAGCCTTATGTAAGCTTAAGCCCAACCCCAACGTCAAAGTTTAAGAAAATGTTTGTTTCAGCTTCTCTGCACAGTAATTACTCAACTCTATATTTTCATATAATAATTGTTTTATGATAACACAGCACATCCTATAGTCCATGCCAGTGGACACGTGGGAACAGGAGTCAGTCAGATTTGACTATTTTTTTGTGACAGGGAGATCGGGTTTTGAATCCCTGCCTTTCCCCCCCCTCCCCCCTTCTCCCGGGCATTGATTGTGTAAAGTTAGTAGTTCTGTGAAATGCCTTTTGGATTTAAGGTTGAGATTTATCCTTGGTGACAAATCTCGATGTAAAACGATCCGATACTATACTCAACAGTACATAATGACAGTAAGCAGTTATTGAATATCTCAACAGCACAAACCAGCACGCAACACAAGTCTTCAAGCTCGTAAAATATGTAAATGTTAAACAAAAATAGCTCAACTCTACAACCTCAGTTTTCCTAAAGTGTGTGTGTGTGTCAAGTTTCAGATTTATAGATCTGTTGGTTTGGTAGCTACCCGCATCAGTGGTTAGGCAGTTGGAGGCGTCATGCCATGGTTATAATGGTTTTAAATATCACCTGGTGTTCCCATTAATATTGTTTTCAAATTGCTAGTTTCAAAATCTATGTCCCCTAATTTTGGATATACACGGGGCAAACAACGCGATTCAAGACTAAGGCTCACAATGAGTGTTAAATCTCAAAATAACGTTACCCAAAGTACGTAGACCAATGCCAATGTCATGTGTTTATTTGATTTTTTTAGCTAAGAGAAACGGTGGTCGCGTGGTCAAAGTCATCAGGCTCGCAAAGAGTGGTAAAAGTTAAGGAAAAATACGTCATGGTGAGCACTAAGTATGCGAAGTTTTCACTTTCTGTCTAAGTGGTTTTAGTCCATAAATCTTACAATACACGCAAAAGTACGAATAGGTCACCCGAGGTACACATCTTTAGGTTTCGCAAGTATGCAACACTATTCCAAGTTTCAACTTAATACTTTATTTTGTTTTGGAGATACCTGTACCAGTGGTCACGCAGTCCTAGGTGTAAGGATCGCATGAAGTGTAAAATAAACAATAAACTGTATCTTTATGTAGACTACTGTACATATACCATTAATTTCAATTTATATGGTTCTTAGATTTTGAGCTTTCTGAATTTGTAGTCAAGAGGTACAGATTGCTGGACTAGACTCGATATATATAGGCCATTTTAATTTAAAAGTTTAGTTTCATCAACAGAGAATCTGCTTTAGGTTTCCATAAGTAGGCCTATAAGCACCGTTTTAGGTTTCTTTGTGGTGGAGCTACCCACACCGGTGGTTGTGGGGTCTTAGGTGCTAAGCCTTAAATATAGTATGTAAAAGTATAAAAAAAATGTCTAAGGTGCACACCTACAGACTTTCCATAAGTACTTATGCAAAGCATCTTAGTCTATGTTCTAGAAGTTACAGCGCTAACGCACCAATATAAATGTTATTTTGTTTTAGGTGCGGATACGATGTGTATGGATCTTGAAACACTCATCCATTGATGAGGGATTCCATTTCATGTAGACTCAATGAAAACTCCAACTAAATTCAATTCCAAGTGTAATTATTTTCAGCTCAATATTAGTTTTAGGTTTTAGTTTTGTAATAATATGTGTTAATTAGGCACTTTGAGACCGTCAATCTATTTTATAACCTCTAACATATCAGCTCGTCGGAAGATATATGAATAATATGTTTTACATAAATGTTTCATATACTCTCCATGCCTACACTATCTTAAATTATAATACAGTGGCTTCCGGTTAGTTGGAGCACCGGTTAATCAAAGCAGCCATATATTTGGGGAAATATTTGAAGAACCAAAACAAAACAAGTAATTAGCCTGAATTTTGTTCGGCTTATTTTGGGCACCTCGCCGCTTAGTTGAGTCGGTGAAGGTCGTGATTGAACAACAAACTGTGTAGAGGCGAGCGCGCTAACGTGGTCCATCCCATGAGAGTTTTGAGACGCACTCACTGCTCAGTCTGACTATGAAACTGAGGCTGCATTTGATAGTTTTTTTCAAAGCAAGAACCCTTATAAATGTGTAACTTTTGCCTGACAGTCATTATTTTGAATGTCTTCAGTTTACATATGTACGACACATTATGTGTGTTCGCTTTTAGCTTTAGTTAATTTTACGGCGACCTGGCGGTCTAGGGGTAAGGTGTCAGACTTCTATGCGGGCGGCCGGGGTTCAATCCTCGTTCCCGGCACAGATCTATCTGATTACCAAACCCTTCCTTCACCTCTGACAATACATCTTGTGAATGTGAGGAATGCCAGGCCTCCACTTCACAATCACCCTACCATTACACATTAGCGTAAGTTCGTATAACCCGAATGGGTAGTAAGACGCGGTGCTAATAATAATAATAATAGTTATTTTTAAATGAAATGTTTTTACCTATATAGATTAATTACATTGTTGTTTCTTTAAATCCCACACGCCTTTAATTTTATTCATACCTTATTTAATCTTTTAGAATGTGTTTTTAAGCTCCTTGGTTAAGTTTCGCTTAATTGGGTCAGAGTGATCATATCACGATGTGTCACAATTAACAATAATCCACAGTATTTTATATAAGAGGTAAGTGATACAATTTTTTAAAGATTGGAAACTCCCAGTTTTGTGTTTAAAAGTGGTCAGATTTGTCAGAAAAATATCTGTAACCTAGTGAATTATCTAGCATCCTTTGGTCAGGACATGTCGCATTTCCCACGTTCCATCATTCTCCTCTACTACCCCCCGTTCACCCTCAAACCCTTTCATTTCTAACTACATTTCATTTTGAATCACACACGCTTCTTCTATCTATTTCACTTCCCCATTTCTTAACGAAATTTAGTTCTCACAACCTTGTCATATTCAATCTTTACACTTACATTCGCTCCTCAGAGCCACAACGTTTCCGAAATAGGATGGATTTTAATTCAAAAATTGTTTAAACTAATTTCATCACTGTCATCATTGGTAGTAAGTATATTACTAGTAAGATATTAGCAGAAGTAGAACATTTTAGCATTTAAACTTCAATCTTTTTATTTCCACAAAAAGAGTAGAGACCTTGAAATATTTCTACTTGTAATAAAAACAATACTACCATTAAGGCTGACTCAAACGATAAAATAAATTTAACCAAAAGTATAACATAGGCCTAAAGTGGCCAATCTTTCTTATCAATACTTAAAAAATAACTATACTTTTAAACTTAATGATTGCAAATCAACTTGAAATCATTAGATCTTGGTAGCTCCATAAGGTATACCTAGTTTCCTCAACCGTATCGAGAATTGAAAAGGGGCAGCAGTGTCGTGGCGTTGCTTGTTGCTAGGGTAAGTAGAAGTTATCTAATCCGTACCTGTTAATTGTTCTCATTATTCAATTGAACGCGCATTGGTCATACATAAATGAAGATACATAGCCATGAGAGGTATTTGTAATGAAGAACCCATATATAAGTAGTAAAATGGCTCTGAAGGGGGGAGAACATATCACAAGCACAATTTTAACCTTCTTTGCTTACATTGGCAACACCCCACGACACGTTACCAGAGGGCAGTTAATTTCAAGTATATCAGTCAATAGTTTGTTTGTTTCTTACTTAGCAATAAAAAATACTGGACAAATTGTCCACGTTTCAAGCTAATAATCTGTAAATAATAATAATAATAATAATAATAATAATAACTTGGTTATGTGAGAGCTGAGAGTGCCTCTCACCTCAAAACATGGAGCATGGACAAATATTCTTTTCCTCGATGATTTTTCAGTTTAGATTTTTAAATCCATTGTTTCACTTATGTTCATTAAAGCAAGAGTGTAACCTTTCAAGGCGAACAAAGTTAATAGCCTCAGAAACATATCAAGATTTACCTAATGTAATATTTTTTTTAATACACGGTGACCTCGGTGGTCTTAGGGTAAGGTACTCGCCTCAAGAACCAAGGTTAATGGGTGCAAGGCCAACCAGGATCGATAAACTTTTCTTTATCGATAACAATCCGTATCCTTCCTTCAGAGAGAAAGTAAAGCCGTCGGTCCCATGTCGATTGTGGTATGTAAAATAACCCTGTAAGGTTTGTGAAAATACCTTTCCCGGCAAAATTGGTTGGCCATTTTGCTCCTGCTCATAGAAATTCTCGTGTGCTGATATAAACAGTGGGTTCGGAAAGTGCATCTTAAATACTTCAAATAAATGAAATTAAAAAATAAATATAAGCACATCTGTGCCTACCTACACCGATGATTACGCGGACCAAATGTTGAACTTATCTAGATTGTCTTATGGTGAAGGTGAGGTCAGGGATTTAATCTCAGACAGATGTACTCTGGCTGTCTTTTCACAGAGTTTTCCCACTCTCCTTCCACACTTTTTTTTTTCGAATTATAGCTTCATCATTAATGGGAACCAAATCTTTTCTAAGCATAACTAATTCTAATTGTGTTTTAATCTCAAAAACTATTTTAATATTTTTTTACTTCCCCCCCACCCCTTTAAAAGCTGTTTTAACTGATGAAATTGGACGTATCAAATTTTCCAAACCTATACACTGCAAATGTTTGATTTTTTTATATTTGACTTATTAACTTGCTATAGATGAACGAACGTGTACATATTTTAATACGATCGCTTAAATACTTTCTAAACTATATAATACTTACTACTACACAAAAAAAAACCTACATTTTTAAATCGAAGTTTGTTTTTATTTATTTACATTTTATATTACTGTTCTAAAGTTCCAAATGATTTCAGATTAATGGTGGATTATTTCTGAGCAATCAGATATACTGTTGGCCCTTAGGAAGTCGGGTTTTTAAAATAACTTGAGCCACATCTCATGGTGTTCATAGTTTTTAAATATTACTTAGAATAAGAAATTTTTGCGTGGACATAACATTTTGATACGCTCGACTACGTGTGATCATAGCGTTTATATTTTGAACTAACATAATATATAATTTTTAAACCCACACAAAGACCCCTCACGACCATCTCCAGCACTCGAACACTACCGCCAAATAAGATTATATGTTTCACTAATATCACAGGAATGGACGGATAAGTAGGCCCGCCAAGTTCGTCTGATTTGCTGGCGAGGTTGTCAATCGGCATTCACATCCTTGCAATAGATAGTGAGGGTGTTTTTTTCCTAAATGGCTTCATACTCTTCCTCCACATAAATGAAAATACATTTAATATAAAATTCTCCTCCCCCCACCATTAATGTGTGAAAAGACCCACTGGGTAGTACGACGTGTTGCAAAAATAATTTATATTTAAAAAAAGTTACGTATTCACTGTCTAATATCCATCCGGGATATTCGCATATTTAAACAAATTAGGAAGGAATGAGTAATGTAGAATCTGGAGGAAGTGTATCCATATTTGCGTACATTCAGGTACAATTTCTCTAATCTGTTTACTGTACATATATTATTATAGTTATCATTAACACCGCGTATTGCTACCCATTCGGGCTACACGCAGCACTGTACATATAGATAATTAAAATAGGAAGAAGAGGGACTTTCATTTCGTTAAAATTTTGTATATTATTATTGTACGCGGGTTTAGTGTAAAAATGGGTCTTCTGTTAAGTGGCTCTCTTTATGCTACTATGCATGAACATGGCTGGGTTATCCACATTTAATTAAGATAATGGGATAGGAATGAAGAAGAGAAACTTAGAGGTAATGTAAAACCAATTAGTCAAACACACTCAGTACACATGACCGGGATTCGCACCCCAGCCACCCGTCACAGGTATACGATAATATACGAGATTGACGTTTAGTCCATGTGTCCACCTAACTTCTAGGCACGATATTACATACATAATTGTTTTTAGTTGGTGTGCCATGAGCTTATAGTTTTTAATTACATATATACAGCGTGGCCCACGGAAAAGTAGTCCACCTCCTATATCCAGCAGGCGCCTCACTCTGAATTGTAGGAGATCAATCCCCTTCCACCCATATTGTGACATGAAGAATGGGTATGTATAAATAAATAAGTATATATATTTATATTTATTTATTTATACATACATGTTTAAAGATAGTCCAATAGCCCATATTGGTGTCCGACGCTTTTTCCTAAAGAGTTTACCCCTTTGCCTACATGCAAATGCAATTACATTTCCCTTCAAATTGTAATTTATTCATCCCAATTTCATTTGGAAAATTAATGTATGTGTGTACTTCCTAACTAGGGTGACCTAGCGGTCTAGAGTTAATGTGTCAGACTTCTGTGCCGGGGTCCGGGGTACAATCCTCGGTCCAGGCACAGATTTATCTGATTACCAAACCCTTCCTTCACCTCTGACAAGACATCTTGCGAATGAGGGTGAATGCCAGGCCTCCACCGTGGTTCGAATTCCACGTTAAACTGTAGGTCCTCCATTTCATCTCACAATCACCCTACCATTACACATGATCGTACTTGCATATAGCCCAAACGGGTAGTAAGATTGCGGTGTTAATGATAATAATAATAATACTTCCCAACCTTTTCTCTAATGGGAAAAATAATTTCATAGGTTATAAAGAATATACACAAGGATCCTCAACTCAAGCACGTCGGCAGTGAACTAACTTCACAGGTTCCAGATATTTGTAAAAATATTAATTATCTTTCTCTATATTATACTTGACCAACGTTTATGTATATATAAGAAAGTACGTAGACTATGTATGGGTGTCCATAAAAAAAACCACATTTATATATAAGCTGGAAAGCTAAAAATTGGCGAGAAATTAGAGGGATTTCCCCATAAAACCGTAAAGCATAATTTTTTGACAACCTCCTTAACCAACAATGAAATATTCTGTCTTGCCTGGATTTGAAATTTTGGATGTCACATATGCCATAACAAGCATTAAATTAAATATAGGTCCATTGTGATTATGGCGTAACCTTTATGAAAATAAGGTGAATAATATTGGCAGCACAAAAAAAACCCATTCGGTGTGTGTATTTCTGAGCTATAAAGTATGTAAGGTATGATCTTAAACAACCATTACAATCTTACTTTAAATGATTGGTGATGTTTGACTCTGCAGACAGGCCAAACCTGTAGTATCAAAACAGTGACGAGCTGAATCAAAGGGCCCCGAGTTCTAAACCCTTATTCAGGTGTAATTTTTCAATAAAATTGTGAAAAATTGGATAGTTAAGTTCGGGTGAGACGCTAATGGCCTATAAAATCATACTAATATGATATAAACATTAATCGCTAATTCTAAAGTCAGTTGTGACCACGACGAACTAAGGTTATGTTTAAGAAAATTAGAAAATAAATAGATGAATTGAATTTTGACGCATCTCTACCATTGAAAGCAGATAGTAACATATTTTTCTGCGTCTTGGACAACAATTAAAAGCAATTAAGGATGAATTATATAGGTTTGTTTTAAATTAAAAAAAAGTTGTACGTTTATCACTGAGTGGGTAGCAAAAAGCTTAAAGAAGCTCTTTGGGCTTTTGCATAGGTTTAGGGAGGATAATTGCAGGTCTAAGGAGAAAATAATATCAGGGGGAGGGGAGGGTCTGAGAGATCAGGTATTTGTGTCTAGGTTGGCTCAGCACATGTCACCCTTAATGTCCAACGCTAAGTATTGGATGTTTACTATTATGTGATCTTGCCTAATATAGTCGAATTCCATTTTTATGTTACAGGATGAGTATTTAGAAGGTACACTTTAAATAACCTAGATAAAATGGATTAGCAGTAGTGCAAGGACTTGTTAGTAAAATACTAATTCCTTATTTAATCTAGATGTTTTACTTTCCAAAAACGTCAACGAATAAAAACCACTAAAATAAACCCCCTTTCCTTCTTTGGGTCTATACCATACATAAGGGTAAGTTTTCTACGCTACACAGATTTACCCCCCGCCCCCTCCTCCTTTCCATTGATGTGTTATCTTAAAGAAACGAATAGGGTAGGCAGGAGTTTGTAGTTAGCTCGTAATCGGTCGACACAAGACAGCCAGGCAGGCAGGCAGGCAGGCAGGCAGGCACGTACACACCAGACGGGCAGAAAGTAAAAGGCGGACCTGCTATGCACCCTCGAGCAAAGCAGCTTCCAAGCAATGCCTTTGATCATTTCCGAGATGCTAGTATGCTCATGACGCGGCCCTAATAACATCACCTGTTGTCTCACAAGATTTACCCATCCAAAACTACACGATAAGAAATAATCAAATGAGAAAACCAAGCTTCTCAAAACTGGAAGTCTTGAGGGGGGAGGGGGGAACGAGCTTTAGCTTTGGTCGAGTACATGCAGCCAACGTCATTCGCTTGAAAATTGTTCTCAAAACATTTGGTGTTGTTCGATTTATTAAGTTTTAGTTTTGAAATAATTATCTATTATTCTTTAAAGACAAAACTTATTTCATTTCTTCAAGGTCTGTTTAAAATATAAAGCACGTAATTTAATGTGTTGAAAGCTCCCGTGCAATATTTATTTAGTAACATTACACTGTGTTTAGGGTATTTTACCCCTTGGTGAAGAGTGTTTCAATGTAAAAAGTTAACAAATTGTAATTGTTTGTGCATTTTAAGAAATATGTAAGACAAGATGGTAAAGTAAATATATGTAAATAACAATAAGTCACTGCTAACATTCAATCAAACAAACAGTTAAATATTATTATATACGTTGGCCTTTAACAAATAGCTAGCTAAAATATTGGTAAAATTAACTTGGCAATTTTGTATATAGCTGTTTTTAAGGTTTTATTGGCTTTATATTATGGTTGCTAGAAAAGTAAATAATATTTTTACAACCAAACCCATAGTAATTGAAGAAGTGTCATAATAGCATTATAGCTACCTAAGATTGTTTATTATTTTTAAATAAACATTTTTCCATATCTTCCTCAATATTTTGATTATTTTACAAATGATATTAAAATTTAATAGATATTTTAATGTAAAATTATAATAAATAATATATTAACATTATAATCTTAATATATCATTATAATAGCATTATAGCTACCTAAGATTGTTTATTATTTTAAAATAAACTTTTTCCCAGATCTTCCTCAATATTTTAATTGTCTTATAAATAATATTCAAATTTGAATATACATTTTAATGTATTATTATTATTGTTATTATTATTAGCACCGTGTCTTACTACCCGTTTGGGCTATATGCACTTACGCTAATGTGTAATGGTAGGGTGATTGTCATATTAAATGGAGGACCTACAGTTTAACGTGAGATCCGAACCACGGTGGAGGCCTGGCATTCCACACGTTCCAAAGTTGTGATTTAATACACGTCTTGTCAGAGGTGAAGGAAGGGTTTGGCAATCATATAGGTCTGTGATTTTAATGTAGAACTTCCATAAATAATATATTATCATTATTTATACAACAATTACATAAATATGAAAGAGCTAAAAATATTTGTATTTTCATAGGAAGAATTTTCCGATTGAAAAACCAAGGGCTAGAAATAATTATTTATAAAAGGTTCAGAACAGATATTATGCCAGATAGCTCTCTAGAATAAAATAATTGATTAATCTATTTTCACAGCGATTTTATTTTCTGCCTGTTGAGTAATATCTATCTATACCATACCATATTTATGACCAAATAAGGAAAGTCCTAAATTTTAAATAATTGCACCTTTATTAACCTGAATAGGGTGAGAATGCTACAGTGAGAAGCACAATGTAGAACACCACCTTCAATGCAACCTGCCGGAGTAGGATAATAAAAGGATACTTACCCACTTAAGCTAATTAGTTCCTCTAACTTTACCGCTTATTATTGGTCCTAGATAACAATATATTCCAACCGTATTCCCATTTAACTGGTATATATTCTAATAATGTTCTCTTTATTTACACGTACCATTTAATTAGTGCTCTTACCAGTCATTTATAGCCTCAATTCATACGATTACAGCCCGTCATACTCACTACATATTACGCACGTGGAGTAGGTCATTGACGTGGCTTGAATATCACATGTATTAACCATTATATAACTCAGATACAAGGATCTGACAGTATTGAAAACATAATAATCTGTAATTTCCCCTTGGAGGCGATAAAATTCCTTGTGAAGATGTTCAATGCCATCCTATTCCTGAGTAATTTTCCTGAGGTCTGGGAGCATACCAACGTCCTGTGCTTAAATATACATCGGGTAGGGGCAATAATTTCCGACGTCTTACTAAAAGATCCGTGCACATCATTCATTGGGTTAACCGTTCAAATCTCTATTACCAACGAGTCTGAAACGGCATGTTTGGGAGGATGTAATACTAATAAGCAACCAGTTTGTATTTTAGGCTGGCTAGGTAACGTCTCATCAGCTTATTCACATTGTCAATCAGGTCACGAGGAGCTTAAACACTAACATGATAGCTGGTGCCATTTTACAGTATAAAGCATGGCAAAAGTTTCCAACCGTGTTTGGTATGATGCACTCTTCTACAAACCACTTTCCTTGGGCATTACATTCTACCTGGTTAAGATGTTTCAATACTACCAGTCCAGGAACAATCTTCATATTATTTGGAAAAGAGTGTGGATTCGCACGTTCTCCGAAAAACAAGCGCAGAACAGAACCATGGTCACGTGACGAGCTCTAAGCCAATCACAAGATTTCTGCCCGCTGTTATGCTAAAGTTCAACTCATTTCTAGTTCATCCGCTCTGCCTGAGATCTTCAGCACGGGCAGTGGTGAAGTGTGATGATAGTTTTTGGGTAAGCTGAGTCATGAACACTTAGCGATGTCGAAAATGGGATTTTATGAAGTTGTATAATACAGTACTAGCAGAATATTACTAATAATAATATAATTATTATTATTACAATTTTTTTACTATACCTTCTATGAAATAACTAATTTTGGTCTTAATATCTTTTCCTCTAAATACACTTTTCATTCAAAAGTAAAAAAAAAAAAGTAAACTGAATAGAAAGTCATTGTTGATGTTTACAGCATCTCCCATTTTTTTCTACGGTACATACACTAGATCCTAAAACATTACTGATATATATTTTAATACAGACATTAAAACAACCCTATAAAATAATAAAATTTAAGTCACAATCCTAAACTAATCAACATTGAATTAAAAATTTGAAAAACACTCAGAATGCTCAGAATGAAACACTCACGAGCAGGGATACCCGGCTTACTGCACGCGTATTACCCTCTAGAGCTCCCTGCAGGTCTGATCCTCCGGCTACATTAGGCTGAAACGTATCAGATTATCTTGCCAAAAGGGTTCTGACACATTCACTTTCCGCACTTGTTAAAATGTCACTACGTTTTAAGAAATTACCAACCAAATTCAACTTTACATCTGTTTTATTTAAGGGGATGTTTTCTCTCCTTTTTTCAAAACCTTTTGGGATGGCTGAGCTTATTCTGCCTACCTTGACGCCTCGCTACTGAGCACGGGAGAACCAAAAAAGTATCATTTAAAACCATTACGCATACGCCGTAGAGCTATAACCAAGAAGACATCCTCATTGGCTTTTGTGAGGAGATTTGAAATAACCCGTTAATGGAAAGCGTGTGTTTATCAATGAATTGGAATTGTGCCACGACACAGCACTAAAATTGGAAAATACCGTGACAATGATCTAAAATATATTTGTATCCACCTGAAAATAAAATATGTTGATGATCAGTTGGTTTGAGTTTGAGTTACAATGCATTTTGGTTCAACATACAGCGTGAATCTCTGCACCACTCATGCAGAATTTGCTCTATATTTACGGCGAACGTGTGATTCAAGTTTCAAGGTCCTTAGAGGGCTCCACACTCTTTAGTTTGACTGTGAACGATAATATAAGGAGCCCCGACACTAGTTTAGAGTTGTACGCGGATGACATGGCCCTTGTAGGACAAATGTGAGGTCCTTTGACAGACACCAGCCCATTTGGTAGGTGTAAATCAGTTATTCTTAACCGGGCGGGCAGCGAAAGGTTTTTCAGGGCCTCAAAAAAATAACTAAAAGTGTTATTTGCTTATTACTGGTCAATTATTTTAAATTTTATGTTTTGGTAGAAATAACTCGATGATCGTAAGCATGTAAGTATAGTAGACACTCGATTTTCCAGGGTAACGGAGGGGAGGGAGTTCACGGATAGTATAAATCACGGATAGTACCAAAAGGAATTTTCCACAATGATAAATATCAAAATGAAAGAGTGAAATATACCTAGAATTGACTCCTGCATGCGAATAGCATTAAGTAATACAATTGAAACAAGAATAGACCAATTAGTGGAAAGTGTTCAACAACAGAGGTCCCATAACATACATTTAGGTATGTTAGTTTCTTTTGTTTTATCTTTTTTTGTTATAATCAGTAAATAACGCCACTATTTTAGAATAAATCTTATTGACTATTATGTTAATAAAAACTAGGGGCTGCGAAAGTATTTTAGGATTTTAAGGGGCCGCGAGTAATAAAAGGTTAAGAACCACTCACTGTTCTAGGGCCTTTTTAAACAGAAGTAGTTGATCTTTTGATGTCTTCCTGTGAATAGGTAGGCCTTTTTAAAAATAATATTTAAGTTTCTTACTAATCTTTAATCGAGGACAATGTACGCTATCAAGATAATCTAAGTTTTACTTTAGAATTTCTTAAATATACCTGCAGGTTGATTAGATGAAGTGACCACGACACTACAAATAGTCAATACTTAGCTATGCTCAATGATAGCGTAAAACGTTTCTAAGCTATAGGAAGAATACGCACCCAAACAAGTTTTATAGTTTTATTTTTATGTTAGATTAGCCACAATTATTTGAATTTTATTGTATGCAGAGTGAAATAATTGTCACACACTATACATGTCTCCTCGTCAATTGATATAACATTGAAATTGAGCTTTTATTCAATTTTTTAGTAAACCACATCTTATATACAAATGGGTTATCCGAATTTTTAATAACACTAACAAGGTAAGGAGTATGAATTTAGTATTTAGGGAAAATGTATCCTCATCTGTTAAGAGGGAGATTGGGAAACCATAAATGACACCCGACCGAATTTACAACCCCAACTTCCCCATCACCAGCACGCTAGACCAAACAATATTGAAGTCTTTGCGTGATTAATTGATAAGCTAATATAATTTAAAATCTAACATAAACGTTTTTGTAGGCTATCAATTAAAATATTATTATTATTATTACTATTATTAGCACCACGTCTTACTACCCGTTCGGGTTATACGCACTTACGCTATTGTATAATGGTAGGGTGATTGTTAGATGAAATGGAGGACCTACCGTTTAACTTGGAATCCGAACCACGGCGGAGGCCCGGCATTCCACACATTCACAAGTTGTGATTAATATACGTATTGTCAGAGGTGAAGGAAGGGTTTGGTACTCAGATAAATCTGTGCCGGAACCGAGGAAATATTATATAATAATAATATTTAGCACCACGTCTTACTACCCGTTAGGGTTATACGCTTTAAGTACTAATTGCTCTAATGGGTTAGGAATTGGGAAGGTTGAATTAGAGGAAGTGAACCCGCATTTGCGTGGAGGGAGAGTGGAAAACCATTTAGGAAAAACCACCCCTAGTTCACCCGACCGAGATTCGAACCTCGATCTTCCCGTCCTCAGCAGTCGAGCTCAACAAGACAAGCGCGTTAGCCAACTACGCCACCGAGGGGGGTAAATATTATATACAATTGCCCATTAAAAACCTTAAACGGCGGGAAAGTTGGCGTTCGAATCTTGTTCAGCAGTACGGCGGGTACTCTCAACATTTAATTTTCCTATTTTCTCTATATGCTAGGTGAGATGAGTTTTTCCTCATCCACCCATTATACATTAGACAATTTATATAGTTAAACGTGAAGATAACAAATGTACTATTGAATAATTAGATTGTCAATGGTATTGCTGTCCCTGAATTTCAATATTCTTCCATCTTAAAACATGGCTAGGATGTTTGAAAAAAAATGTTTTAAATAATAAAATATGGTGGTTTTAAAAAATAACCATAAGAAACTAATTTTGATTCAATATTTTACAAAGGTAACTGTTAAAACGTGAGCAATTATTTATATAACATGTGAGTGAATGATTCAAAAGAGCGTATAGTTTTTCCCCCATTGCAATGCTGCATACTAGTGTTCGTAACAAAGGACATCACCGTGAAACGAGTCAAACTGACATGACACATGATAGGTTCGCTGTCCAAAACGATCGATAGGGGGAAATATCGACCACAGTGACGTCATATTACTGAACAAGGCCAGGAGCCAACTTCGACGTGAAGACCGTGGCGAGTCTATTACGGACCTATCTCACGGCTGAATGACCGGGATAGTAGCTAGGCTACACGACTACACTCGGACTAGGAATAGTATTGTATTGTATTACGGACCTATCTCACGGCTGAATGACCGGGATATTAGCTAGGC
>CABFVX010004558.1:0-22503 GCA_902151425.1 Timema shepardi | reverse complement strand
GCCCCCCCCCCCCCCCCCCCCCCGCATTATTATTTTCAACACACATATTGAAGAATCATCATAGACTGACTCTACCATAAAATATGAGTGACTATCGACATTTTTATGAGGAGTAAATTAAATTTAAAAAAAAATATTTTTAAAAATAAAATATAGCCTATGTTACTCGCTGATAATGTAGCTTTATATTGGTGAAAGAATTTTTAAAATCGGTCCAGTAGTTTTTGATTTTATCCATTACAAACAAAAAAAAAAAACTTTCCTCTTTATAATATTAGTATTGAAGGAAAAGGGAATAAAAATAATAATAAACACTAAGATGTAACCTTACTACCAATTATTATTACTTCTTACCAAATAAACTTGAACATTATTAGAAAAAAACCTTGTACTTAAAATAGTTCACTTAGCTTATTAATTAGTGTATTTACTTTATTTTGTATGTGCCAAGAACTCTATGGCATCAGTCCTAAATGTCGGCCTTACCTCCCTATCCCTACTTATTTTTGTGATTCTCAAAAGGACTGGCATTTGAACCTTGGTGAGGGTTTTCAAGACAAGATCTCATGATTGAAGTGTTTTAGATTCTGCTATACAGGGGGGTAGTAAGTGTGTGTTTTTAGGAGTGCTACGTTCCTAACAAGTTTACGAAGGAAACTGCTTGGATCAGTCATCAACACTTTCTTAGGTTCCTCCGTCTCAATTCTTTTCACAATGTTAAATAACGAAACCAAACAAGATTGAAGAGTTTCAGAGGTGGGTTCTTAAAGACTTGAAGAAACTCTTGACAGCAAAGATAAAACAACTTTTCCTTTTACTCCCCCTTCGCAAAGCTTAATTGAAAAATACGGTTTAAAAGACCACCATGTTCCTTTTGAAGGCTGTTTCTCAGACCGAGTATTACAACGTAAACTATCATACTAAAATCATTCACAATAGTTATTTTGGTTTTACGTTACGTAATAAGTAGTTATATAAATATCTCAAAAGTGCTATAAATTGCTTGTGTTCTAAAAGTGGTTAGTGAGGTCGAACGTAACTGATTAAATCCTTGGTGAGCACTGGGCAAGATTTGTCCACATGGCTGTTTATTATTTTACTAGCCACAACAGTATTGACATCATTCCTTAAAATTCTACAATTCTTTATTATTTGAGTAAAATACTTAAGGTCCCTGAAAGTCATCACTCCTAAAACGAAGCTAGCTATTACTTTTTTTCTTAGCACTGTATTCAACAAACAATGCATGCAGATACTTAATTATATATATTAGTTATTACTTTTTGTGCTTTATAGAATATATATTTAAATATATATAGGCATAAGTAGGCCTATAAGATATAATAATCTCTAAATTATATTTATAAGTAAATTTACTCTCTAAATAAAAAATTAAACAAAAACAATATTTTATTACACATAGCTTGTTAAAAATTCTAAATAAATGTTGAGATGGTTCATTCTATGACTTATTTAAAGAAACATGTAGTATTCAAAATGTTAAAACATGATTTTGAATAATTCTAAACATACAAAAAGATATCTAAAAATATTCGAGAACAGTGAAAAAGTTTTTATGGTGTTTTTCGTTTCCCATTTTACTTAAAAGATCCTGTGCGTTGGAAACAACACCTGCAAAGTAAACGCATTACATGCAAATACTCTTCGCATCTTAGAGGCAGTGTTCAGTTCTACTCCGCTATACATCAGATAAAAAAAGAGGCATCGATAAGAAAGAGATAGGGACGGGAAGTCACTTTGTGAAACCACTAGGATTTAGTTTCTATTCTGTAAATACGAACATTAAATTGGGAGGATTCTAAGGCCATTCCCTAGCTCAGTGGATAGTGAACCTGCCTAACAAATTCTAGTATGTGTCAGGCACACTATTTACATCCTTCCTGGGTTCTATTCTCAGACAGGGCTCAAAGAATTAACAATGTAAAAGAGATTGGTTACCTTTTCTCATTGTTGAATTAATGGAATAGAGACAGGTTGAGTTTATTCTATAATTAATTTATTTGACAAATATCACTGATACCTGCATAGTATTTAAATGTTACTTCAAAAAATAAAGCTATTAATTTAATTTTGAAGGTTTTATTTACCTATTTGGTGACCTGGTGGTCTAGGGGTAAGATGTCAGACTTCTATGCTGGCGGCCGGGGTTCAATCCTCGGTCCCGGCACAGATTTATCTGATTACCAGACCCTTCCTTCACCTCTGACAAGAAATCTTGTGAATGTGAGGAATGCCAGGCCTCCACCATGGTTCGGATCCCACGTTAAACCCTAGGTCCTCCATTTCATCTCACAATCACCCTACCATTACACATTAGCGTAAGTGCGTGTAACCCGAACGGGTAGTAAGACGCGGTGATAATAATAATAATAATAATAATAATATTTACCCATTTCGGTGGCCGCATGGTCTAAGGGGCTACTATCGCATTAGATTAGACTGCCGATGATAGGGAGATTGAGGTTCGAATCTCGATCGGGTGTAGTGAGAGTTGGTTTTCCAAAATGGTTTTCCACTCTCTCTCTCTCTTTCTTTCTTTCTCTCTCTCTCTCTCTCTCCGGGCAGAGCATATTATACTAGCAGGTAGTAGGAAGCGGTGCTAAGATATATTTAAAGTTTTTAGTGCATCTCAATTTGATTCCTTTTATAAAATTAAGGCATGGGAAGACATTTTTATTTTAGTATTAGTATGTGTCCTACCTGTTCACAACTTTTAATCTAAGGACATAGGAATTTGAATTAAATTCACCAAAATTGTCTTGAAGATAGAATATATTTTTGAACATCCCAATGAAGAAGGCACCATGAGCGTAATTGGCTGAGATTCGAACCTCAGTCTGACCTCGCTTGTCACACCTGAATATTCCAGTCAAACTCATTTATATGAATGTGAGAAAATTGTAAGTTTCTCTTTCAGCGTTTTTGGGTGAAAAAGGATAAAGCGTCTAAGTTAGGTGACATGTTGTTAAATAAACATTCAGGGGGTTTATGATTACACTTATGTGACGTTTTTATAGAAATATGGGCTTTACATGGACACCTCTCTCCAAAACAAGAAAAATCATGTTCAGATGACCTTCAAGACATTTTTGAGCAAAGTATTGGGAAAACCTTGAAATTTAATAAAGGGCAAAATCACAGAGTTCACATAACGCCTAAAGCGTCATTTTGTGAACTAATAAAAATGAGTTTCACCGCTCCAACTTTACTAATAACCTTAATATAAAGCACCGTATTGCGAAGAAATTCAATAGAACCCTCACGGAGATGATTGTTGCATTAGTTTACAAAATGTAGCACGTGTATATACATAGTAATTCGAAACTCTGTGTACAAACTTTAATGTTGGGGAGGGAACACCAAAACAAACCTTTTCCCTTCATGGATGTATATCCGCAAACGTCACCTTTTAGTACTAGAGGGCGCTGCTATTCTTTAACAGTTGTCATTTGTAGCGCAGACTTCGTACATGTAACTTTTAACGGATTCTAAGATGGCTGACATGAATCTAGCGTATGTGTCTGATAATGGAAATGTAAGCGCTGCTCTAAGATGTACCGTGAGCGGTATCCTGACCTAACAAACATATGCTGAACCACAAAATATTTGCGCGTTTGCACCAGTAGCTGTGTGAAACTGGAACATTCCGTGTGAACATGCGTGATACCGCTGTAAACTGCTGTAAATAAAAATGTTCACACTTTCTCTCCTTCATTATGTGCCAACAGCGCCTTATAGCACCAAAGGGACATTTATAAACGAAAATGGTTTGTTTCCGTGTTTTCTAGCTCCCATTAAAGTGTGAAAAGAAAGTTTCGAATTATACTGTACAAACACATCATTCCTCAAGACCTAGTCAATTCCTAAAACATTGGATAACATTCTAGCACAAAGAAGGTGTTTCCCGACCTTTTGAAAACGAAGCAAGCGACGCACTATAGGTAGAGTGACGTAAAAAATAACAATTAATCCATCCACATATAAAGTTAGGTACTGACAAGGTGTGTATTAGATGTGTTGTTCGAAAAAGTGCACGAGATCAATTATTGCGATTACATTTTCAAGGCTTGCCAAATTTTTTGAAGAAAATGTTTGTTTTTAAATTTAATTTAAACTATTTTAACGGTGAATGAGTTAAGAAAACGTTTTACGTGATCAATAGTTACCATCTCAAGCTTTCTGTGGGTGGGAGGGTGTACAACCCTGTAACCAAATCTCCTGGATAGTTAACTAGGCACACTCTGTTCTAAAAATAAAATATGAATTAACAACATTGGTGGTGGTGATAAACGCAGTAACATTCTGTACAGCTTTGCTTGTAGCTATGACATGATCGAACCTAAATTATGACGAACTTGTTACGGATTCATTACGCTAGGGCATTATTCACTTGGCTACGTACTTACATATCAGCATTAATGATACTATTGATACATTGGAGTTCACTCCTCACTTCTACTCGGGAGGCTAGCGTATTATTATACTAAGGTTTTTATTAGAGGTTTTCTTTCTTATTTAAAAATGAATGCTAGTGCATTTACTTATAAATCCTCCTCATCCTATGAATTATGGCTTAACTAGTGCACGTCACAACACATTTTTACTTTTGTGTATACGTATCTATAACAAATGTGCCCACATTCGTGAGGAAAGAGGATGGGAAAACCACTGTGATAAATAACATTTGGGAATCCCCCTGTAGAGCTTCTAGTTTAATTCAGGCCTTGACCTCCACGCACAGCCAATCCTTCCCTTGTGAGCCTGATGCCTTAGATTCCATGACCACTAAGGTAGTATATTCTGGAGGTGGGGGGTAATAAGTAGTGCAGTTACTTATTTAATATACTGTTTCCGTACCTAAGCACTGGATCTTTCATCTTATTTAAATTAATTCTAGAATAAGTCAATAATCTTTGAAGAGCTAACAATATCAAATGGAGATTAAAATAATGTTTAAAACAATCAAATAATCATAGAAAAAAGAGCCATCATACAGTGCAAAGAGATGGGTCAAAGGTACTGTACACATGAAAATATATATAAAAAAGATTGAAATGTGCTTTTATATGGTCAAGTAGAGCCTTGAGTTGTATATTGTCCATGATCGAGAAGAATAAAGGGCTGGCAGCAGGGTTGACCTGTGGTTCGACTCCTAATTTTGGTCATGAAGGCTCAACCTCAATCCCGATCAAATGTACTCATTGTGTTGCTGTTTTCAATAGTTTGTTTCTAACCTCTGTAAGTGAGCGATGATGTTTGTTTCTCGAAATCACATTCCATTGTATCTGTTAAGGATATCCTAAGAGTCAGTAGCACGCACATAATTAAATAAACGCTTATTTGAGATTTAGACTATCAACAACCACCAGATAGAGACTTTGACTAGAATACCGGCCAGGACTGATTTTAGTATTCACGTTTTGCAATACCAAGTGGGCCAAAGGTGATCGATTTAACAGATCTTCCAGTGGCCGGTAACCTTAATTACGTTAATCTAATGTTAAATACGAATATTAGTAGTATTTTGCTAGTTAATATTGACACTAAAATTATATCCACCCCAAGAACACGTAGTCTAGAAATAGTACCACCGTGCTACGAAAATACACGACGCCTTAAATAATATTCATATTTTGAATCATATTAGTTTGCAAGTTTTGTTTGTTACCGTAAAAACAACATGCTTATTCTGCGGCAGCCGAGTATGTCAGTTTTAAGAAAGGAATATAATATATGCAGCAAAGAGGCATGAGGAGTTATTGCTTTTTTAGGTGGAATAGGGGGGGGGGCAGTGTGACGTGGTCACATAGTGCTTTATCTCTCAAAAAGATGTTACGTGGAGCATCCTTCATTCGGCTACTAGAGAATAGTCTGTTCATTCGCAGCCTCCGGTGGTCAGTGATAGCTAGCTAGACTCAGCGTCAGAATCCAGGCTCTTCCTGGAGAAGGAAAGAGAATAATAATAATAAAAAAAGACAGAGAGAACATTGTGTGTGGGTGAGAGGGGTTGGTGTGGGGACTAGGTAATGGAGGCAGGGTATGCGTTGGTAAGGGAATGGGTGGGAAAGAGGGAACAAGGGAGAAAAGTCCAGATTGTGTGATTCCCACGATGCTTTCAACGTCCTGAAGTGTCCCTTCCTTCTGGTCCCTCCTTCCCTTGACACTTGCCAACCTCTCCCTCAAAAAACCCCACCGTCAGTTCACACCATGCCACTACTACTCAAACCATCAGCTCAAATTCGGGAGCTAATCTGGACACATGACAGCACTTGAACATTCTTGGAACATTGTCGATTGTCATCGTCTCTTTCCTGTACACTGAAAAACGGTTGGTGTCCCCTCTTTAGTCCTTCGGTGGAAACGGTTAAAGAACGGTTTGGTTTGTCGACAAGACTTGGGTTTAACAAGCGCACTAAAATTTACCTAGATTGGCAATCTATAAGTAATACAAACCATATTTATAACCGATAATATCGACATAAGTTAATGGTTTTAACAGTTGGTGTCTATTTTAACAGCTATATTATGACTAACAGCTAAAAAAAACTCGTATTTTTGAAGATGAATACATAAAAGTAATTTTAGTAACTCTCAGAAATATCAGATTTAGTGTCAATAAATGTTAAAAGGTCAAAAGCTAACTTATCTATAGTACTTAAAAAACAAATAAATATGGTTAAATAGCAATTATGGTTTCTCGCAACTGCACTCACTACTAGATTACTTAATTTTCCATGCACTCACCCTCCATAGCTCACAGCAACTACCAATGCTGGTGACGTCAGCTAGATTTAACAGCATCAATATTAAAGAAACAATATCATTCTTTGGTAATAAACTGTCATAGCTGAAACAAGATATCTATGTAATAAATTTATAAAATATTATTATAATCACAGTTAGGAATATAAAAGAGCATTTAAAATGTTTACAAGTCCTTCAATAGTCGCGCAGTCCATACATTTAAGGTGGGGGATATAAGGGGCGCACTAAAAGGTATTTTTGGAGTTTTTATAGCAACCTCTTTTTTTATCTAAATAAACCGAATATTGCTTCAGTACAAACAAAGAGTTTAATTTTAATCACATGGTGACCTTACCAGATGTCAAATATCTGTCAAGGGTGTTCTGTAATTTACCGATAACTTTTTCTCTTCATTCATAAGGTTACTCATCTAATGCCGCTATGCTCATGACATATTCAGGAAATATTGATATCACCATGTGAAGAAAATTGATCTCTATGTTTGTACTGAAGCAATATTTGAATTATTTTAGCCAAATAAAAGTTTTGCTATAAAAACTACAAAAACACTAGCCTTTTCTCGCGGTCCCTATATCCCCACCTTAAGGGGCCAATATTTATAGTAGCTATCTACTATATATGCCACTTCTCGAAGACGATTTTTTTTTCATGCATGGAGACAGGAATATTTTTTTATACTTTATTTATGGACCTGGTATATTTTTGATACGATCGTGCAAACTTCCAACTACATGCTTATCTACGTTTGTGATATTTTGTGCTAGTACCAGCTAAAATATTTGTCAAAGTTTTTCTAATACCGAGTCCACTTTACGATGATGAAACAAAGACTCTGCGTATATTTAAATTCTGTGATGACTTCATTGAAGGAACTGTAAATATTTTAAAGCTTGTAAATAAATATTCTTAAACTATGATCTATGTGTTTTAACGTCTAAATCCAATCTCCTTCCTTTACTATAAAAATTCGATCACCTAGTTTTCATAAACTTTGAAATATATATTAGCTGTGTTTTTTAATATATCAATATTAATATCATTAACTAAGTGAACTAAGAATATATATATAATTATGATATTTTAATTAACGAAATTAATGTGGCGAATGCCAGGCCTCCGCCGTGGTTCGGATCCCACGTTAAACTGTAGGTCCTCTATTTCATCTCACAATCACCCTACCATTACACATTAGCGTAAGTGCGTATAACCCGAACGGGTAGTAAGACGCGGTGCTAATAATAATAATAATAATAATTAACGCAATTTAATCAACATTGGATTACAGATTTTACTTTCTTGCTACTTTACAGGTAGATAAAGTCTTGTGATCGTCAAAAAAAATCGAACTCGAGATTTTTAAGAATTACGACTTTTAATGACCCCAGAATCCAAAAAAATAGTTTTGGAATTTCCGTCTGTATGTCTGTCTGTACTTCGTACTAGAGCCTAAGCTATTTTACCGATCAGGCTAAGACTTGGTATCTAGGTTTCTGATAGGGTTTCCCCGAGGGGTTTTTGGAATTAAATATCTAAGCCTGAAGTGAGAAAAGAGAAAAAATAGGTTTTATCAAATAGGCTCTAACGATTTTGATTAAGTTTAATTCTAAACATTCATTAAGATTACAAACAAAATGGCTGCTCTCAATTTTTAACAAATGACTTTTAGGGTTTTAGTCAAATGCGTAAATTCTCAATTTTTTCCATATATCCGTAACTCTTTGAGATATGAAATTACTTGTCATTGCAAATATTTAAGTTGTGTTTGTTTATAGTGCGAATATTTTATTTGCGACACATTTTTATAAAACTAATAATTTACAAGCTATACGCAAATAGATATATTTTTAAACTTTTCGAACACTATTGCGACCGTCAAAGAAATCTAAACTGATATTCTGATGGATATCGACTTTTCATGACCCCCGAACCCTAAAAAGTGGTGTTTTGCAATGCCGTCTGTGTCCGTCTAACCCTAAAATTAAGAGTAGTTTACTAAAAGGCGAAAAGGGAAAATATATTTTTTTTCTTTCAAAATCGGCTCTAACGACTTTGAATAAAATTCGTACATAGACGTTGATTAGGATTATTAACAAAATGGCTATTTTCATTTTCTCATGAAAATGACTTTTAGGGTACCTTATAGAAACAGAAATTTTCAAATCTCCGCAACTATTTGAGATAGTAAATAACTTATCATTGAAAAATTATATAAGAATTAAAAATAACAAACTTTTACTTGAAATATTTTTTTTATAAAATCAATAGTTTCTAAGATTTATTTATACAATTTAGTTGTACAGATATACTACTTATGCAATAATTCTCTAATGCCATAGCTTAATTAAATATTAGTAAGTCTCTCAAAAAGCTTATGTTCGTTTTCCTTTAACCTCTCAGGGGAAATAATTGTACAGCAATTATTCATCTCTATCATTTTAGACTCAATAGTCAATATTTACCTATTGTATTGGGCTAAATTTATAACTGAGGAATTTAATATCAATGCGATAACCATAAGATGTGCAACCCCTAATAAAATGTCGAATATTTTTGCCGGAAGTCAAATTTTAATATGAAATGTAGATACTTGTGAACCATAGTCGATCTTTTTTATTGGTTCAAATATACAAGTGAGGGCTTAAAGAAATAAAATTATAAAATTTAAAACCAGGAGTCAAATAGTGTTTTACGTAATTATAGCGCGATTGGTTCTTGAGTTTGCTAGTGTATATTATTTCGTTTCACATCTATTACAAGTTTTGAGTAAATATCTCCATTTTTAAACAATGGAGTGAGAAAGTCCGTGTGGTGTCCCGTACCATTTATTTAATAATGGTATTCCTATTAAAATCAAACTAGGTAAAATGTGTGGTAAGACATAGTTACACCAATGTTATGTTGTAAACATCCTAGTGATGAGTGACGCCATTCTCTGACAAAATTGAATGTGGGTTGGACGTCAATAATGAGCTGGATCTTCAAACTTCCACACTTGGGACGTCATTTTACTGAAATATATCAACTAGGAAGTATGGTTCTTAGTCTGATCCGTGATGAAAGGCAACATTCTGCCCTCTTGACATTTTTGCGCTAAAACCACCCCCAACCAAGTACAACCATCCCACCCTACCCTATGGATTAAGAACCCTCTGACCCCTCCCGACATTTTGAGGTTAAGCCCTGCAAAACATTTGGGGAGGAGAAGGCTTAGCTCTTACTCCCAAAATTTTGAGACATGGGGTGATCGCTGGGCAAATTAAAGAGTGCCAACAATATGGAGAGTGGCGATACTTCGGTCGCTTCTTCTTCACCCAAATCATCAACGATACATGAAACAAAAAAACACTCCATCTTAGGTGTTCATGTGTAGTTTAAAAGTTGACGATTCTGATTCTTGATTGCATTTACAAACCTTGATTCAGCCATGCTTCCAGCTAAGCGGTATATACGGCATTGTAGCTCAGTTTCAGATTATTTTATACATTTAACGGCAAATTCAAGAATGAATATATTTGCTTTGGATGGCGTCTTTTAATAGCTATCTAAATCGTATGTGACCATGATAAACTACTTTGGGGCGTATCTAGTTTTTTGACTGTTTCCATATTACCTCAATAACTATTATAACTCTTTTTCAATTTACAGTTATTCTATCACATTTTCTAAAACTCACAGAACAAGTGGTCATATTTCTACTAAGCTCAATTGTCTAAGGATTTAACTGATTTCACAATTAAATTCACGTGTATGAAATGTATAGGTATATGGGAGAAAAAAAACCATACCCGTATGAACTCAGTCGGGATTCAATCACAACGCTTTACTCGTTAACGCTCCTTGGCTTGGACGACATGAGCACATGTACGTACGTATGAGTTAATGTGAAACTGGGTTCAGAAAATCACATTAAGTCCGCCAAGCTACGATTCGAAATCAACTTGGAATAAATCAACCGGATTGGTGGATATACGGACTAAGACATTAATCAATTAAACTTGCATCGTTCCACTTTTCTGGTGATCATGGACTGCTGAGGTTTAAATAACTACCTGGTGTACTGATGTGTCTATGCCCAGTCTCCTTCCACTTCAAAGGGAGTGTTATTTTGTCAGCTAATGTCAATTTTAGACAGCCACACCTGGCCTTTTATCCCTTATATTAGTTCACTGCATCTATCATTAAATCTGTAGATCGCTTTTCAGTCACTTTTTAATAAATATGGAAGGCCGAAACTTTTTACACATTCATAATTCGCATGGAAATGCATTTTGTTAAAATTTGAGCCAGATTCATTTACAATAACAGTTTTTACAATGTTATATAATGTATTTGATAAAATGAACAAAAAGTACAGCTATAATATTGTCCTAGTATATTAATGGCTTAAAGATTATAATTAATATTAAGAGAGAAAGGGTGAAGTCAATATCTAAAGGGTACTCGGTGCACTTAGGAAGCAATGAAATGCTACTTTCCAGTTGACAGTCGGACACACTGTTTGTGTTGAATAACCTTATTTTAATCTAGTATAGTTGTATAGTCATTGGAAGAACTTGAAATACATGTTTTAATGTCAATAAATTTACTGCCATATGCCAATTTATCCACCCCACATATGTCACTTTTGATAGATAACACATTTTTACTGCTGTAAGATGAATGATAAAAGATAATAAGACAGAGGTAGCAGCCATTATTCAAAGGGGATACTGAAGGCTGCTTTATATTTATTTTTTATGTATTTTAATTATTTATTTCTAAAGTTATCCGGTTAGAGATCTACGGAGCAAAGTAGCCGATGATTCTTTTTAAAGTATAGTGAAAAAACATAGGGTGAATCAAAACTAGACCTTTTAATGTATACAATTTAATTGTTGCTATGATACGATATACTAAATTAATATTATTGCCCAAAGTTTTAATATGTTAATACTTTATCCCATTTGAGGTCAACACTTAAGACTAACCCATTGTTTTAAGAACTGATTGATTCCATTGTGCAGTCATTGATGACACTTATATAAAGTGTTGTTGCCAGTAATAACCCAAGAAAACGATAAGTTGTGCTAAAATTGAATAAAAGGCCAATAATTATTCTAAATGTTCTCATTTTTTAAGCCTTTATCTACAATATCTACTTCCAGATATCAAAACGCCAATGACGTGTTCTGAATTTGTCGTTTATGGCAGATGGTATCAATCTCTATTGCTGTAAGATAAATATTGTGGCCTTTATGTAACGAAGATCATTCACAGATACTTAAAAAAAGCCTAAGTCCATTTTTTGTACATTTTGCGTATTAATTGATAAGATTATGTTTGAAAATACTGCATTCTTGCAATAGAAATCGTAAATAGCGTGTTTAGTTATTTTTCAAACTACAGTTGAAGCTTGGTTTCTAAATTTGTATTTGTGGATAGCCATATTTATTTATTTAAACAAATTGGCCAGTGGTCGGCTTCATCTTATCTGGTTTTCTGGTGATGGGGAGATCGGGGTTACTTGACCAACCGGATATAATCAGGGGTCATTAAATTCCAGATCACTCTTGACATATATTCAACAACTGTTGATATCACTATGTGAAGAATATTAAACTCTTTATTTGTACTGAAGCAATATTTTAATTCTTGAGACCAAATAAATATTTAGATATAAAAACTACAAAAAAACACGGGCCTTTTCTTGCGTACTATAAATAAATACCCACTATGATGGCCGAAAAGTCTAGGCTCGGGGTTTGAATCCCGGTCGAGTATAGTGAGAGTGTTTCTTCCTAAATGGTTTTACACTCTCCAGCTAAGCATACGTGATTATTACCTATAAAATTCCTCGTCTTATCCCCATTCCATTATAGTAATTATCATATATGCGTATAACCTGAAGAGGTAGTAAGAAGCGGGTATAAAAAATGGCCGATAATAATTTAAACAAATTCAAAAATTAAGTGGGATATTTAAGACTCTCTTGATCTTAAACACAATACGAAATGTATCAAAAAGTAGGCCTACTTGTAGCGCTATCCCACACATATTAAAAGTGATCACCCACACATATTAAAAGTGATCATAAGTTAAAAATATTATTTACTTTTATTTCCCGTTGTTTCAACCGCTAAGTCGCCCTATTGGACGTGCGGATTGAAATTTAGGATCACCTCGACTGGTTTGGTAATGGTGGTGAGGTTCAAATCCGCCCAGGTATAGTGAATATTTTCATAAATGGTTTCCTACTATTCCTCCACGCAAATTCTGGTAAATGTACCTTAAATTCTACCTTCCTTATGTATATTTACTAATGTAATCAAAATGCGTTTAATCCGGACGGGTATTATGACGAGGTGGAATGAAAACAAAAGCCATTAAGTCCTTTTGCTAATGTTTTAGCATACAACTTATTTCTTTTACATTCCGGTAACGAAGGTGACGTATAGCATAGTGAAACAATTCCATGCATTAAAATAGAACAAAGTTGATTGGACAAATGTTTTGAATCATGCTTCAATAATATATGTGTTTTGTTAAAAATACATTGTAGCATGAATAACGATGCATCGTCAAGATTTTCTTTATAAATTGTTCAAAAAACCACTTTAGGTGAACTTATCCCCTTTCTCAGATCACTGATTCAATTGTTGTGGCATTCATTTAACCTGAATGAAAACTAAGACATTGTGATATAAATAAAGTGGTAGCTATTAATTTTTTTAATAAAATACATCTTTAATCGTATCATTACTACGAAATAATTGTAACTTACTAAACAATTATAAGCCTCCCATTTTAGAACCAAACTCAATACACCCAACATTCGAATTCGCTTAATCATATGACAGTCGCTACACGCAGTTTCTCGGTCGTACTATTATCCCTGTGAGAAGGGGAACTATTTTTCACCAATAATAGTCTTTTTTTATCCTGTACCGGAAATAGAACCCTAGACCCTTATTTAAGTAGACATACGGGCTAAATTGGCTGATCTAAACTGTTTGACAGTGGCATAAACAGGACATTTGGAAAACAGCTTCTGACCCTTGTGTTCTGCTATTGTTCATTATCTCAGCTGTATCTACAATATTTTATATATTCTATTATATTTTATATAATATATATATATTATTATTATAGTGTGACTCACCTCCCACCACTCACTATTATATCTTGACTGAGCCTTCCCTATAAACTTGTAATCCAAGGCATGTTGCCTACTGAAAATAAATTAGCGCGAAGCTAACCTGTAGCAGTTCTTAATGCTCCACAATAAGAACAATTCTGAAGCGAATCCAAGCGAGTTTATTGCAGCTTATTATTTACTAATTCAAGTGCATCATAAACTAGTACATGATGGTGGTCTACAGGATTAGTTCTAAAACTGGAATTAAATTAAACTTAGTGAAATATGACAACCTGTTCAGGGAGTCGAACCAGGTATCTTTTAACTTCATAGTCATGGCCACCTGTGGATATATGTTATTGAGTTAAATATAATGTGGTAGATGTTGAAAGTATCTGCAACTTAGCACTATCTTCAATAACTTTCCACGGCGACTCTCATTTGGCTTTAATGTAGCTTAGCCCTTATTAATTAATTCATAACTATCACAAACTGATGGTTGGAGGGAAAAATTAGCCACAGATGCGAGATGAATCAGGATAAATCAGTTGTAGAGCCTTTGTGTGTAAATCCAAAGGTCTCGGGTTCAAATTTACAGGTCAAGGTTGGCAATTTTCACCTTATTGAATTATCACTCCTTGTTTATTTCCTTCGCTCCAAATGGCTAAGGTCACCCTAGCAATAAAAAATCGTTTGGATTATCTTTAACCGCTGCAATTGTACTATGTATCTACATAAAATAACAAGGAAAGTTCTAGAACAATGACATGCCTCTAATATTCAGCAATGCCCTGGTGTCAAAAAGTTTGGGTGATGATATATTTCTCAAAATGTGATTTTAACAGTCAAAACAACCTTTCAGTATAAAGATGAGACTATTAATAAAACATATTAAAATATAGAAATTTAGACTAAATGTGAAAATATATTAGATTAAATTAAAAGGTTGGATTAAATATTTAAGTTACAAACTATAAGTTCTTACTTTTAATTAAATAAGTTTTTTTTCTAGTTAGTCTTTAAATCCCATCAAGTTATATGATTCAATGTGTCTCTTAAAAAAGTCACGCTTATAAGATTTATTCATCGACACCACCGAAGGCACTAGCCTGCATTAGGCCATACTTTTGATTAATTTTCAATTTTTTATTCTAAATTCACTAATTTTCTATTTTACGGTTGCTATATTAAACGAATTCTATTTTCTAACATTATTGTACGTGCTATGTCTCATTATAAAACTCTTTTAAAACATATATTGTTTGATTACATGTAGTTTGAATTCTAGCATCGTAGTACTGGCTATATTATAACATTTTCATATTTTATTTTTTCCAAAACTAGAACTATAAATGTCAGAAATAATAAAAACAAATCTTATTAATAAATAATAAAAATCAATAGTCAAAAAATCATGGAAATTATTCTGGAATTCTTAAATCCATACTAATTACAACATGGAAAGTAAATAGTTTTCAATTCAAGCAAGAAATACCTTTTGTATGTATACCTTAGTGAGAGCATATATTTATAATCAAACCATTGTCGGGTGCATTGTGAATAGGCAACTATATATTCACCAAGCACAAATTATATTAATATTTTTAATATTCAATATAAGATTAATAAAATAGTTTTAAATTATTCAAAAATTATTAATTATTTTTCATTTAAAAATGTAATTACGTTATACTGTATGGAAAAAAAAATAGAAAACCATTTGAAATTATTATTTATGACAATATTAATTCCAAAACATAAACATACAAAAATATGTTAATATAATAAACGAACTACCACTGTAACCTCCATTGTGTTTAGATAGTTGGATCTTCGATCCTAAATAAGGGATCATCCATTATGTACTAGGCGTTAATTTTTCAATTAAGAGTACATTTCATCTTAGTCTAGTTCTTTCTCTAATATTTTCAAACAAACAGGTAAATATGTACATCTATTCAGTGGATATAAAATTATCGATTCAGCGTTTCAATATACAATATAACGAATCTATATTTTTACGTGCTGTTTACGAGCGGAGCTAGTATTCTTCTTGACATTTATCCTATACGTTTTTATAAGGAAGGACATGGCAGTAATCTGCACAAATGGGAACCACTCACAAAAGAGTTAATGAAAATACATGATTGGAGAAGTGAATATATCACTAAGGTAACATGACTTTTAGAATTAAATTCTTTAATCGTATCATTCGTGTCATTAAACTCCAAATTTAAAAATATGTAATTTAAAGGTAAAATGGGCTCATTCAGTTCCATTCCTCCAGAAATTAAGAACTGACGATGCCTAAGGTATTTAGTATTTATTATGTCTGTCCTACAAGTATATTGACGCGAAGGGGAAGAGAGAGAGCGGAAATACAAAACATGCTAAGAGGAAAATGAGGTAGAGACAATATAAGAACACTAAAAAGCGGCGAAGAAAGAAGAATCGTCAGAACTATACAATGTAAAAAATGAATGGCGTACAGAGAAAATAGAACAAAACGATTGAATGGAAGAAAAGGTTGAAGCGGAGAAGGTGAAAATAGATTAATAGGAAGGTATCTATATAATTCGAAAGAGATAGAAAAAATGTAGTAAGGTTTTGGTTGGTAAGTTCTAGGTCTAGTTTCATATGCAGAACTATCCCATTCCATTAGAGTTTTAGTGAGATAGGTGTCGTCTTGTATTTAGTATAGCGCCGCACTTGAGGAACACTAATTCTGACTACTAAACTGGTCCATTTAATTCTGGTCTAGGTAGATGTCTTGTATTTAGTATAGCGCCGCACTTGAGGAGCACTAATTCTGACTACTAAACTGGCCCATTCCATTATTTTCTAGGTAGATGTCTTGTATTTAGTATAGCGCCGCACTTGAGGAGCACTAATTCTGACTACTAAACTGGCCCATTCCATTCTTGTCTAGGTAGGTTTTGTCATGTATTTAGTATCGACTCGCACTTTAGGCATGCTAAATCTGACTATGAAACTGGCCCAAGTGTAAGTGTTGCGGGGCAATAGGACCGTTTCTTAGCTAATTCTAGGATTGCCACAACTAGACTCAAGGTGTTTAATTTACCATTAATTGAGAGAAAGCCAACCCCAATTACTAATTTTGTATTTTCAACCCTGTAGGAATATACTCTGGGGCCCAAGAATCAGTCTGCTAATGTGCCACCGACTGAACCAAAGTGCCAGACAGAAAGGGAAATAGACACAATGGTAGATAATGATAAGAGTGTAAAGCGAGGGGAATAAATAAAGGTGGTAAAGGAGGGAGTTAAGAAAGGGGGGAAGAAATTAGTTGAAGAGATGGAGGGAGATATAGATTAGAAGGGTGTTACATGGGTGTTAGACAAGGCAAGAGAAAAGTCGTGAGGGAAGGGTAAAGCGAGAAAAAAAATATAAACAGGATGAGATTTTGAAAGAATCAGAAAGAAATAGTGTTGCTAGGTTGCGTCAATCATTACTTTCTACTGATTATCATTTATAAAACTTTTAATATCCTTGAATAGCCATTGGAAAATGTGGTATTTTCCAAGGAGTATGTACCCTTCCAATTTGGTTTAATATTGTACTTTAAAATAAGGTTAAAATTATACTTTTATTACAAATACGATGAGTCTACATGTAAAGAGTGTATCTTGATTGTTTTATTTGTTAAATGATATTTTAAATATGAAAAATTGTTGCAAAAGTTTAAATGTATGCCAAAATATATTAGAATCGTTTTGGTTAATCACATGAACATAATTAATATTTATGTATGTATATATATATATATAGTAGGAGCGTAGGTGACAGCTAGGTAAAAGCTACCAGATCTATTCTCATATATCCATTGACCAAACCACGTAATCTGCTAGACCATATGTTGATGTGTCTTCACTTTGGGAAGACAAAACTTTCACAACAAACCATTTGTTTTCAATTAAGTTTTCATTTTGTTACATTTTTCTTAAGCCCATTTTTAGATCTTCTGCTAGCTGTCAGTTACCACCAAGCCTATGGTGAATGGTCTCTACATACATTTATATTATATGTATAAATATAAATGGTATATATGCATATATACATATTATATATATATATATACACACAACATATTGCATTATAATAAATGTGCAGTTCATAATGTTTTGGGGGTTGGATTCTCCTCTGCCGTGATCTAATAACATTTAATAAGTATGTATTGGATAGTTTCCCTTTTTTTAAAAACCAGTGATATGAAAACTAACAGCATCTAAAATAAACACCCAGACATACAATGCGTTAACTAGTTAATTAACATAAAATTGATGTTTTTGTTTTGGAATGATGTTATTACATCACTTAAATAATTATTTAGATAATAAATACATTTTTTAATTGAAATAATGGGATGTAAAATGGTCTTACCCTCCACACAACTGTAGTCCATCATTGTGTTCATATTCCAGGGGATGTTGTCATCCGAGTTCCAGCACTTACCTGTGGACAAAAAAGAAACAATTATTAGCCAATCGGCAGTGCGGTGGACATTTCAGTATTTGAACACTTAAGAGCAATCTAAGCTTTGTATGTGGAGTGGAAGGCTGGAGGGCTGTCTGAAGGATTTCATGAGTCGTGGGTGAGATTTAAAATTAGTGCTCCAGCTGTATTTTATATGCTATAAATAAACCACACACGCTGCGTGACGCAAAGTAATAATAATAATAATAATAATAATAATAATAATAGGCTTCCATATTATCCAACAAAAAAAAAGATCAATAAATAAAACATAAATACACCCATTCCTCCAACGCCCTTAATAAAGGTGTGAAGAAATATTATATTATCAAACCTTCCTTGTCTCTTAATACTTTTGGAAGATTTTAATTAAAGCTCAAACTCATGTGCCAACATAGCGACCAAAAATGTGATTATTCTATCAACCAAACTTTAAAAAAAATACATTCTTGATATTAGATAAAGAAAATGTATTTCTTTCTTTATTTAGAAACAATTATTAGCTTACTAGATTGAAATAATAATTTGTTAAACACTAAAAGAATACTACACCTATACTATATAGTATATACAGGGTGTCAGGAAATTCAACTTCAAACTAAGTATAAAATACTCTCTGGTAAAAATATGTTATGCCCTCATTTACCGAGAAAAGCTACATGAAAGTTCTGAAAACAGTAAAGAAAGAGGTTATGTGGCAGTGCTGTGCCTTATATTAAGAGTCAGTGTTAAGACATAGGGCTAGGTAACTAGTGAAGTTCAGTAGTTTCAATTAGTCCGTGGAGTACACACAAGTAGAGTATTTGGACATGGTAATGGCCATGGCTGCATCGAACAGCCAAGCTGGACCTGCGGCACGATTGTTCGACTATCGCTATTCCAACAGAAGGCACCCAAGTATAAATGTGTTTCGCCGGTTGGAGTTACGTTGCCGGGAGGTCAAATGGAATCAGCATGGCGTGTGGATGTAGGACGGACACCGGATCTTGAGGATTCTGTACTAACTGCTGTCCAATTGGCACCAGCAGGCAGCACACTTGATATTGCGGGGGCTACGAACGTATCAAAGTCTACAGCACATCATCTTCTGCGTGATGAGGGCTACCAACAATACCATTACACCGCAACGCAACGCAGCATCTGCTGCCAGGTGATCTTCCTCGCCATGTGCTGTTTTGCGAGTGGCTTCTGCAACAACATGAGGTGGATCAGGATTTCGTCAGTTACATACTGCGGACCGACGAAGCTTGTTTCACACGTGATGGTATGACTAACTCTCACAACAACCACCTGTGGGCACCTGCTAGCCCTAACACCACTCGAGTTCATGCCTATCAACAGTGACTCAGCATAAATGTATGGTCCGGTATTGTTGGGAATACACTTGTGGGCCTCTATTTGCTATCGAGGCGGCTGAATTCACAGTATTACCGTTTCTTCATTGTCATAAAGTACCTCGCCTGCATGAGGACGTCCCATTGCCTGTGCGCAAGGGGGGCCCGCCCTCCACCAGAAATCTAGATCCTTTATATGCTATGAAATATGTTTTTACAAAAAACGGCCCTCAATAAAAATTAAACGTATTGACCTTTGTGTTGGAATGTCGGGTTGGGGGATAGTGTCTGAGGCTATGACGTTATTCATAGCTAGGAGGGGAGCCCAAAGAGAGGGGAACCAAGGGCGCTCACAGGGAGAGGCCATCTATTATAGGTAGTTTAATAACAAATAAAGGCATCAAAGATCTGCCCAACAGTGTTGGGAGCTAGCACTCAAACAGCGCCCCCAGCCATTTTTAAGGCACCAATTTTTTTTAAATTCTGAGTGAGGGCTTGAGAATTTTAAAATTAATTTTTTATTTACTAACTATTATGACAATTTAAAATGTCAGGAATATAAACGGGTGCCACAAAGGTTTGTTATTAAGAGTGTGCTAACTGGGGGAATTTGTCAGCAATCAGGCACTGATCTCCCACCACATACCATTAAAATGAGAAATCCATATTAGTTTTATAGCACTTAATAAAACATAAAAACATACATGATCTCTTGGACGAAACACCAGCGGCCAATAACTCCCGAACGTGCGCCTGCAGGGTATTCTACCGCAAACATACAAGTGTGCATCTCATTCGGAGTAAGTCAAAGAAGGGTTAACAATTCGTCACCCGTTCCCTCAAATCAAATACTGTAAAAGCTAACCCTATACAATTTAATCAACCCGTTCAGATTATATTTTATTAATTTCGTAAAAACGTCAACAAGTTCGGGTAGATCTGAAAAATTTTAATTGAGAAATATGGAAGTTACCAGCTTGCGCACCTCGAATCACCAGTTTAGTCAGTTTTCATCTGAAATTGCCCTCCCCCCTCCTTTCCGAAAGTTTTTTCTGGCTACGTGCCTGGCGCCGGGATATGTGGTTTCAGTATGACAGTGCCCCAGCTCACTATGCAGCAATATTGACTGAATGTTACATGACATCTACCCTCGCAAGTTGATTGGGCTTGGGGGGCTTGTGGAATGGTCACGGTCCCCGCAAGTGGATTGGGCTTGGGGGGCTTGTGGAATGGTCACGGTCCCCACGAGTGGATTGGGCTTGGGGGGGCCTGTGGAATGGTCACGGTCCCCGCAAGTTGATTGGGCTTGGGGGGCTTGTGGAATGGTCACGGTCCCCGCAGGTGTATTGGGCTTGGGGGGCTTGTGGAATGGTCATGGTCCCCACAAGTTGATTGGGCTTGGGGGGGCCTGTGGAATGGTCACGGTCACCACCGGAATAATTCTTTTAAAAATGTCGGGTCATTTAATCACAGAGAAAGGGGATGTATTCGTAAAGGCCTTGATTATGATTATGAGGTATTAACATATCTGGTCTAAAGCAGACCAGAGAACGCCGATGGTGGTGAAACACTCAACTACCATATAGCAGGGCTTTCCAAACTTATGGAGACCACGCCACCCTTCACATGTCAGATTTTATGTGCGACGCGACGCCTCTGTATCCAGTATATTTTTTTAATGCCCAAATTTGATTTGATGGCATTTTTTAAAACACGTTAAACATTAACTTATAAGTTTGTAAACGTATAAATTAAAGTACTCTAAAATAAGAACCATATCACTTAACCGTAATAATATTTGTTCAAAGTCTATTAACAGATATTTATATTGACTGATTCAACGGCATAACTCTAATATTTAGTGAATATTTATCTATTTGTATTAAATATATTCTGTTTAAAATCATTAAATCATAACTTAAAGTCTATTTTTCATGGCAAAATTTAAAAATTAAGAAGAAAAAAGTTGCTCCTTTTTAAATGTACGAGACCGATAGAAGTGATATTTAAATAATCCAAACTTTGTTATTTTTTCTAGATAACTGTGGTAGCTTCTGTGAAAGTAGCTGAATTTATTCCCCCTACCAGCACCCTCTTCAAAATGAGTGTGGGTCGGGGGTGAGATAACCCGAGGGGGGAAGGGGGTGTGGCAGCTTACATCAGTTTAACTGAAACAACTGAGTTTCAATTAAGAAAGTGGCTAACGTAATGACCCCCCTTTCCTTCCAGTCTCCCTTTTTTATAAACCAACACACTACTACACTTTTCTGGGTTCTACCAACAAATTGAATTTCAGTTACTTACCGCTATGAATATGGATGTGAGAGCTACGAATAAATCCAACTGGAATGCCAACTCATCACGTCAATTCTGTGATTTTTTCAACGTTCCTTACTTTCGTAGAAAGCTTGGTTTGTTCACTATTCAAGTCTATCTTTCTCTAGAGACTAGCTCTGAACATCACCCTATGTTTGTTTGCAACAAATACTACATTTTTATTTTGTTTTAAATTAGGTTATCTAGCTATCTATTTACATTGAGCAACGAGAGTAGTGTTTTTTCCTCTTGATAAATAATTGTGATATTTTCAGGCACGTAGATTTCGATATTTTCCCCTTCATTTATATTGAGTTTGTGTATGTATGTGTATGTGTATGTGTATGTGTACGTATGTATGTATGTATGTATATATGTATGTATATATGTATGTATGTATGTATGTATGTATATATGTATGTATGTATATATGTATGTATGTATGTATGTATGTATGTA
>CABFVX010004557.1:0-54152 GCA_902151425.1 Timema shepardi | reverse complement strand
GGGGGGGGGGACCTTTGGCTCGTTTTGGTCTTGATTCCCGTGTTCTGGTGTCATTTTTCAATTTTCAGAATATGATATCTAGATGGAATAATCCTCACTAAAAAGCATAAATAATAGCTTCGGATATTTGATTCTTGATTAAGTTTTAATTTTTACCTACAACATGGAGTTTATAATATTATTTTGCAAACTTTACATAAGCATGTTTTTATATCTGCGTTTCTATGATGATTATAAATCAAATTCCATTTTTGTTTCCTACTTTCCGTATCAGCCATTTTAAATAATAAAGAAAATGCGAAGAATTTATGAAAAACTTCTGTGTCAAAATGTACTTGTATATATGTCAGAGATAATTCCAAAGAGATAGAATATTAATGACTAAACATTAGACGCGAGCTACGATGATAGCACAACCAAAGCGCTTTCTCGGCTTCATACTAATGAACATGGTGTTACTTCTCTTTAGGTATTTTTATTTCTTACAAAATTATGTTGGCGGTCGTGACTATAATGTATTAACATTTAACTTGCCCGTTTTTAATCCATGCTTATCGTTGTGTTAGTTAAATTACTAGTCAGTATTAAAATTCTGTTTAGTAACTGTTTTAAAAATATCAAATATTGAAAAATGTAATATTAAGTAAGATAAAATCGTTTTATAATTTATCGAAGTTTTATACTTGCTTCTAGATGCAATTGAGGATTAACATATGATAAGAGGTTTGGTTCGCCAGTAATAATAGTAGCATCTGAACTCGGAAAGTCTTCTTAATGTTGTAACTTAACATTTCACAGGTCTTCATTTATCAACAAAACAAAATGTAGACTGCAAGTATAAACATCGTTATTAGATTTTTATATATATATATATAGGGCCAGTTCCATAGTCAAGTTTAGTACGCCTCAAGTGTGACGCTACACTAAGTCCACGACAACACCTACCTAAACTCGAATGGAATGGGCCAGTTTCCTATGAGAGAACGGCCCTCTACATTCTGGTCTAGGTAGGTGTCGTCTTGTATTTAGTGTAGCGTCACACTTGAGGCGTACTAAACTTGACTATGGAACTGGCCCTTAGTCGAACCTGGATAATTAGAAGCTGAAGGGACAACTAGAAATATTCGAACTATCCAAAAATTCGAATTATTTAACCTTTTATTTGGGCTAGAAATATAACTTCAACATCATTTAGGTGAAGTTATTATTATTATTAGCACCGCGTCTTACTACCCGTTCGGGCTATACGCTTTAAGTACTAATTACTCTAATGGGTTAGGAATTGGGAAGGTTGAGTTAGAGGAAGTGAACCCGCATTTGCGTGGAGGGTAAACCATTTAGGAAAAACCACCCCCAGTTCACCCGACCGAGATTCGAACCTCGATCTTCCCGTCCTCAGCAGTCGAGCTTCAACACAAGCGCGTTAGCCAACAACGCCACCGAGGCGGGTCAGTACTAATAGTCCCTGGGGTTAAGGTCAAGAGGTTGATGGATTTCATTTCAATTTTTATTAAATTTATTTGAGGTATTTAAAGAGCCCTTTCTGAAACGACTGATTAATTTCAGTTTACGACTTATAAACTAACTTAAATCTAGAGCAGAGACAACATCCAGCCCCCGGCCATTATATCATCATTGTGAAAGAGTTAACACATATTTAACTAATTATAAATTTCTCGGTCATGCCGGGAATCAACTGGGCAAAAGGTGTCAACAATTTTCTAAAATTTGTTATCAATTCTGTAGTAGCATACGTAGATCACTAGCACAATTATTAGGCTTAGTGGTGACCTGGTGGTCTAGGGGTATGGTGTCGGACTTCTGAGCTGGCGGCCGGGGTTAATCCTCCGTCCTGGCACAGATTTATCTGATTACCAAACCCTTCCTTCACCTCTGACAAGACATCCTGTGAATGTGGGGAATGCCAGGCCTCCATATCTCACAATCACCCTACCATTACACATTAGCGTAAGTGCGTATAACCCGAACGGGTAATAAGACGCGGTGCTAATAATAATATTAGGCTTAGTTTATATGATCTACGATGAAAGCGAAACCGCAAATAAACTCATTGCACCAGCGGTAATACTTTTTAATTACAATACATATATTAATATTGATGACTACTCTAAAAGTGTATTTTAACTAGGAACATTTTAACCATGAAAGTATACACATTTAAGCATATTGTTTGTGCTTTCGTTTTTTCTTTCAATTCCTTACTTAAATGTGTGTTGTGTAAATTCAAAAGAATATGAATCAAATATAATTAGCAGTAATGCCATCAAAATTTGTTTATAAAATTTGTACTTATACATTATAATTATATAATTTATGTCATACATGTATTTAAGTGTATAGCCAAATTAACCTACTGAATTATGACATCAAGGCTCTACTTTTATTGTATGAAACACATTTGAATTATTTGAATTATTTAAATAACTTAAATAAACTATAGGTCTAACAATTTTTTAATATAAATAGCTATATAATTACATTAGTTCAAAGTATATTACACGACAATTTTAGAGGAGAATTTGCTCAATATATATTGTAGGATTCACACTATTGATAATACAATTTTTCTTCTCGGGTGACCTGGCGGTCTAAGGGTAAGGTGTCAGATATCTGTGTTTCATGGAAAAATGAAACTAGACAGTTTATTTATAATCTTAATCAACGGCTATAAACGAATTTTAATTAAAATTATTAAAGCTGAATTTGATAAAATCGATTTTTTCTCTTTTCTCCCTTTACTAAACTACTCTCAATTTTAAATTTAATCAGACACATAGACATACGTAATTTCAAATACCACTTTTTAAGGTTCAGGGGGGTCATGAGACGTCAACATCCATCAACATATTAGGTTATATTTTTTTTACGATCGCAATACCTACCTTTAGTGTTCGAGAATTTAAATATATATTTATATATATATATATATATATTCGTATGGATTGAAAGTTATTGGTTTTATTAAAATATGATTCAAACAAAATATTTGTATAATAAATAAATCGACTTATATATATATATATATATATATATAAGTCGATTTATTTACTATACAAATATTTTATATATATTATATATATATAATGATAAGTAATTTCATATCTCAAATAATTTAGGAGATATGATAAAAAAAAGGGGGAATTTACTCATCAGACTGGAGCCCTTAAAGAAATTTTGCCGAAATATTGAGAGTAGCCATTTTGTTTGGAATATTTAAAAATATTTTGAAATAAACTTTATCAAATCCGTTAGAGCCAATTTTGATAAAATCGGCCTTTTCTCTTTTTGCCTACCTGTAAACTACCCTTCATTTTAAGGTTAGATATACAATTCCAAAAATCTCTCGGGGCAACCCTATGAAAACCCTAGATAATAAGTTTTAGCCCGATCTTTAAATTTTTTAAATTATAGTTAAAGGTACAGAAAGACAGACGTAAATTCAAAAAACACTTTTTCGATTCGGGGGGTCATGAAACGTCAAGATTCATCAAAATCTCGAATTCAGTTTTTTGACGATCACAATATTTTCTCTATATGTAAGATAGCGAGAAATTAAATAAATTGTACTAAAGTCCACACGAACTTTCTCTCTTTTTTTTTAGAAATGGAAATATTTACTCAAAATTTGTGATATAATATACACTAGCAAACCCGAGAATAATTTGCGCTAGACATAGGCAAAACATTTTCTATTGATGGTTTTAATTTCATAATTTTATTTATAAAGAATTAACGTCTTGATTTGTATATTTGGATCAATACAAAATATCGATATTGTGTCCCCAAAGATCAACACTTAGTATTAAATTGTTGACTCCCATTTAAATATTTCGTCATTTTACTAGAGAATATCTATGGTTATTGCATTGCTATTAAATTATCTTTTATAAATTTTGACCAATTAATTAGGTAATTATTGACTATTGAGTCTAAAATGAGAGAGATAGAATCGTTATAGCCGATTTTGAGAGATTTGAATTTTTGTCTTTACACCCTTTATTAAACTGCTATTAATATTAGGGCTAGACAGACGGCGTTGCAAAAAGCACATTTTTAGGTTCGGGGGGGCCATGAAACGTTGATATCCATCAACATACTGAGTTTCATATCTCAAAGAATTAAAGAGATAAAATTAAAAATTTGAATTTACGCATCAGACCAGAATCCTTGAAGTACCTTTGACGAAATGTTTAGAGCAACCATTTGTTTGTAATATTGATCGAAGCTCAGATATGAAAGTTAACAAAATTTGTTTGATCCTATAATGATAGACTCGATTTTTTCTCTTTCCGCCATTAAGAAAACTACTCTTAATTTTAAGGTTGGATGTCAAATTCCAAAAATTCCTCGGGGTTAACCTATGAAAACCCTAAATACCAAGTTTTAGATCAATCGGTAAAATAGTTTAGGCTTTTGCCCGAGGTACAGACTGATAGACAGATGGACAGACAGGCGGATTTGTGAAAACAACTTTTTAGGGTTCGGGGGGTCATGAGACGTCGACACCCATCAAAATATAAGTTAAATTTTTTTGACGACAACAAAACTGTAAGGTAGCGAGAAAGTAAAAATATTGATATTTAGTCCCCGCGGGTCAAGACTTCCTATTAAAATGTCGACTTCCTGTTTAAAATTATAAATATTTTAATGGGGGTTGCACATCTATGGTTATAGCATTGCTATTAAATTACTCATTTATAAATTTTGACCAATAAAATACGTAAAAATTTACTGTTGAACCTAAGATGATAGAGATAGGTAATTACTGTACAGATATTTGTAAGTTGTTAAAAGAAATAGAACACACACTTTTTGAGAGTGTTACTCATTTCTTAGTCAATGGAATTATAGAGTTATTGTGGTAAAGCTTAAGTAGTATCACTTTACAACTAAATTTAACAACATTGTATTAGTATATCTGGCAATATCTTTGAAATTTGTTGACTTATAAAAATATATTTCATATAAAAGTTTTTTATTTTTAATATTACTAAAGTTTTGCAATGATAGGTTATTTAGTATCTCAAATATTTGTGAAGATAAGGAAATTTTTGCTTCTGTAAAGTACCATAAAATTAATTTCCATGGGAAAATGAGAATAGCCAGTTTATTTATAATCTTAAGCAATGTAGGTGTGGTCTTGCATTTATTAAAGGGCCACATTTGAGGCGTACTCACGAGTATGAAACTTGCTCAAAGTATTCAATACATTTTGTCAAGCTAGAAATATGTTTATAAAACTGTGTATAATTAGACTATGTGAGCAGTGTTGGCTCATTCTTTTATCCAAGCACAAATTATTAAATATCTAGCTTTATTGGAAAAATAAGAAAACTTCTCTAGAACTTTCCAAGTTGGGTCAATGGTGGTGGAACCTTATTTGTGTACAGGAGGTGAATAACCAAAAAGGGTTTTGAGTGACTGGCCCCTTTTGCAAAGTTCTAAGAATTCCAGGGGTCCTTCCCCTGGCAAAAGCCTGTAAATTTGATGCCGCTAATGGATATGTCATTGCCTGGAAGTTTTCCTATAGACTCTATTTAGAGTGGTCTTACCTCAGATATTTTTAATGTAGACTAGACGCTCATAGAAAGTATTTAGAACGGTACTTGACCTGATATATTTTTTTATTTCTATGCTTTTACAAGATATTTGAAGATTTTCTTAAACGTATTTTATTAAAAAAATACAGAAGTGGAGTAGAATTAATATAGCTGGAGCGAGGGTTAATTGATTACAGAGGGAAAAAATGAATAATTTTAATGGGGTGGTTCCCACCCACCACTTATACCTTTGCCAACACTTGTGCCATTATTTAAGACGTGGACACGATGCATTTTCAAACTTGGGAGGAGGCGCTATGTAAGTTTCTATATATTAAACAAATTGGTAGCACTTAGTATTCAGTACCGGCCATTACCCGCCTCGGTGGCGTAGTTGGCCAACTTGCTAGTCGTGTTGAGCTCGACCGCCGAGGACGGGGAGACCAAGGTTCGAATCTCGGTCAGGTGAACTGGGGGTGGTTTTTCCTAAATGGTTTTCCCACTCTCCCTCCACACAAATGCGGGTTCACTTCCTCTAATTAAACCTTCCCAATTCCTAATCCATTAGAGTAATTAGTACTTAAAGCGTTTAACCCGAATAAGGTATTAAGACGCGGTGCTAAATATTATTATTATTATTATTATTATTATTAGTACCGGCCATCAATTAACATTAAAATAAACTCAAGATAGCTTCTAGAGTACTTTAATATTATACATTTTTCTTTTCCAATGGCAGTTGGTAGGCTGCAACCCCCAAATGCCCTTCAAATAATGACCAGGCTATGGCCTTGCAATAGCTTCTTTGTTATTAGTACAGTGATCTCCCAAAAACTTTTAATATAAAACTAAGGCCAATCAGATATAGGAGGTCTGCATTTTATCCCTTAAATTATTAAAAAAAGGCACCCTTTTCCTGTTTACTAAAGGGTTATTTAACAAAACTCTAGGGATGAAAATACATTTTATGAGGTCCAATAGAACCGGTTAGACGAATTCTGGACGGATTAAGTTATGTCATATCAAGTAAGTTAGCCCCATGGCTTCTTTGGTGCTTGACTGACAGCTTTGAAAAGTTACCAGACCAAATTATGTATCCCTACGCCGAACCATATGATCTGCAAAAAACATGTGTTTAGCAGCGGTCACTTCTGACAGTCAAAATTTTGGTATATACCAAAATGTTGACTGTAAGAAGTCAGCTGTGAGCTGTCAGTCAGCACCAAAGAAGTCATGGGGCTACTGTATGTAGGAAACAGCACAGGACCAAACACTAACCTCAAATTTAAAAGTCACATCTTCCAACCTTTGAAGGTTGTCATTTGCTCGACGTGATATTCTCACTATTAACTTATTTGGGCGGGGTTGGGGGACCCACTTCTGTGGCCACATGGTCTAAGGTGCTACTCTCGAAATCGACTAGACTGCCGAACACGAGGAGATCAAGGTTAGATTCCGGTAAGGTGTACTGAGGGTGTTTTTTCCTAAATTTGTTTTCTCCTTTCTCTCCACACAAATGCTAGCAAATTTCCTAATACCTAACACCTTAGTGTAATTAGTGCATATGTGCATAACCTGAACAGATAATAAAGACTCCACACAAATGTGGATACATTTTATGGAATTTCTACCTTCCTCAACCTTGCCGATTGGTAAAAGTATACGTCTATTAGGACACTATAAGAAAGTTAATATAATTTAATAACATTGTCATAAAACTATATTATTATTATTATTAGCATCGCGTCTTACTACCCGTTCGGGTTATACGCACTTACGATAATGTGTAATGGTAGGGTGATTGTGAGAAGAAATAGAGGACCTACAGTTTAACGTGGGATCCGAACCACGGTGGAGGCCTGGCATCCCCCACATTCACAAGATGTCTTGTCAGAGGTGAAGGAAGGGGTTTGGTAATCAAATAAATCTGTGCCGGGACCGAGGATTGAGCCCCGGACGCCAGCACAGAAGTCAGACACCTTATCCCTAGACCGTCAGGTCACCCATAAAACTATAGTTTATTGAATAAAATAAATATATTCATTCATAATAGATATCGTACATAATTTATATGGCCAATATAGCAGTAAAATTTTTCAGTACACTTTCAATTTACCAATAAAAATCCAACAGCAGATTGTATTATATTTTTAAAACTATATCTTGTTTTGCAATTTTCCCCGAACATTAGGCCTATATGAGGGTTGATAGCTACAGGCCATGTCTAAAGAGTCCCCATATTTATTACAGTTGGATGGAAAGGTTTTTTTTATGATTGAAATTGCTGTTATTACACACGTACATACGTACACACAAACACACACACACACACAAGAGTGGTCCCGTGTTCGATTACCGTGTAAGGGAGAGAGGATGAAATACACATAACTATTGCATTGGGTTGGGGTTGCGTTGCTAGGGCCCCCACATACACACATACACACATACACACATACACACATACACGAGTGTGCGCTTTGTCATACGCGTTGGCTGCTCTTCTTTTATTAATGAAAATCATTCCGATTGGTTGATAGTCATCATCATTTCCTGAGTCATCGTCATCATCAGTGTGTCGGCCATTTTGGATCTGGTGTATTAGGGGTGGGGATTGCGAGAGGGTTTGTGTTAACCACTCCCATTTCAGTGCTTGGTGTTGTCACGTGGTTACCTCCCCCTTTTAGTCAACACATACTATGGGCGGGAATCGAACTCGGCCCTACACACCCTTTCTATTTCCGTCCCTTCCATGCAGAATATCTCTCTCTATCTCCTTTTATCACCCTCCCCACAAAATATCCCCCTATCGTCCCACCCTTATTCGCCGAACAACCCATTCCACTGCGAAACATCAGCCATGTTTCAATAATGCATGGTTCTGGCTTCGAATCCCCCCTCGGTTAAATCAGCATTTAAAAAAAGTCTGGTGGAATAGGATAAAGCCTGTGTAGTGCTTCCTCTCCCACCAATACATTCAAGCCCACTATTGTTATGTATCAATTTATTATGTATTCTAAACATAATACCAGAAACAAGTTCTGTCGAGCACAAAGAGACGTAAAGAGGAAAAAAAAAAGTTTGAATTGGAAGGCTGATAGGATTTATTTTTGAATTTCACTATTTTTACCGATTGAAGTATTGATTTTCCTATTTATGTTTTATATTTTGCTAATACTACAATAATTTTACTAAAACACTATAATATATTTTTCTAAATTATTAGAAATGATAATTTACTAAATATTTTTTTTTTTTAAAAGTAAAGGACGTTTTAGCAATCGTTTAATTCTCTTAACTTTTACGTTTGAATATTCTTAGTCGGGGGTATGGGACTCAATCTCTGATCATCAAAAATCCCTCTAGTTGTAGCTGTGTAGCTATGTTGTGTATTTTTTATTTGCTGTTTTCTTAATAAATATCCTATATATTATTTCTGTTGTCAACATCCCTAGTTCTCAACTAATACAAAGCCTACAGCAATGAATAAGGTATCAGTGGGAAAGGACTTTTTTTTTACACACTTCTGACATAGCACACTCAGTTTACGTTAAAACATATATTTTTTGTTTAAAATTTAAGTTAAAAGAATCTAAATTCAAGATGATTGCATTATTACATCAAATATTGTATATAAAGAGGTATTGTAAATTGTAAATACGTTCACATTAGTAAACTTTCTTGCTATTTTGTGTATACACTTCTCTGAATATTTAATTTCAACAACCCAACGAAAAACTTTTTTTTTGTGAGGGGAAGGGGAGAGAGAGTTTGAATGTGCGAAAGTTTCGCAAGGGTTTACTGGTGATAATTTTTTTTTTTGGGCTGTTCTTCTCCTATACTCCATTCACGGTAGGAATTACTCTCTGAAAGGTCTTTTTTCCTACCAATATCCTACTATATAGTAGATTTATGGTAGGGAAAAAGGCCTTTAAGAAGTCAATTCCTACGGTGAATGGAATATAGCTATCCATATATAAAGTGAAACCAATCTATTGACATATTTTGAAGGCATACATACTGACACTTTATGGGACTGGTGAGGATGATGTTTATGATATTTCAACAGTGTAGAAAAGATGGCGTAAGGAAATATTGGTCAATCTATTGTGGGTGTGTAATGGTAAAAAGGTAAAGAACACACGGAATATATGGTTTAGATAACGATGGCGCAAGATAGTATACATAAGAAATGTAATCGCATTTGCGGGGAAAAGAGATAATAAAGTTATACTGATAAAACAGATGTGTAAATCAATCAATAGTACAACGAGTGGAGATTGAATATTATAACTCCATATTACAAAAAATTAAGTCTATTTATAGCCGTTTGACTGACAGCGTGAATCATTCTAAAATGGTTTTTTTTATTAAACTCCATCTTGTCTTATATCCAAGCAGGCTATACGCAAATATTTCATTAATTGATAGTTACTTAGAAGGTCGATCTTAGAAAAATGTACTCGCATTTGCATTGGGGTATAGCAAGAAAGATAAACTAGTTAGTACACCTGAGCTGATTTTAAAACATTGTCCCCGTCATCGACCAACAAATATTCTGTGAGGCTTACATCTTAGACCGTATGACCACAGGTGTGTGTATTTGTATTGAAATATCATATATATATGTATTTCTCAGAAATACACTTTCATGATGGAAAAAGAATATAAAACAATAAATAAATAAAATGAATGTTCGAATCTTAAGGTCTTTAGTAGTCGGTGAGCTGGTGGTCTAGGAGTAAGGTGTCGGACTTCTGTTCAGGGGTCCGGGGTTCAATCCTCGGTCCCGGCACAGATTTATCTGATTACCAAACCTTTCCTTCACCTCTGACAAGACATCTTGTGAATGTGGGGAATGCCAGGCCTTCACCGTGGTTCGGATCCCACGTTAAACTGTAGGACCTCCATTTCATCTCACAATCACCCTACCACTACACATTAGCGTAAGTGCGTACAACCCGAACGGGTANTATATATATATATATATATATATATATATATATATATATATACGCAGGCGAAATCTATGACTACTGACTACTGACTGAGTGACTGACACACTAATCACTAATTCTCACACTTCCCACGAAGCTAGAGGGCTTAAATTAGGCACAAATGTTCCTTATAAGCTAATTAGGAAAAGTAAAGAGGTTTCATTCCGATGTTTTGTGATTAAGCGAGTGAAATTGGGGTAGCTACCCTAATCAACAATATTGCATTATAAACTCTTTTTAAGCATTTAGAGGGTAATAATCCGATAAGTTTGTTGTAATACATAGAAAAAATATAGCAATTATTTTTAACCCCGTGCACGGTAGACAGTAGAAGTCTGTAGTTTATATTTTGCTGAATGTTGTGGTGTTTGTAGTGTTATGTGATTGAGAGGGCCTGGACCAGGGTGGTGTGTGGTGGTGTGGAGTGTTGGGAAGGGGGGGGGAGGGGAGACCAGTCCAGCCGTGCTCAGCTGATAACGCCCCAGGCAGTAGGCAAGGGGGCCTGCCGAAAATAAAACTCCCCATGAGAAATGGTACATGGTCTCCACCTCGCGGTGTTTCTCGGCTAGCGCTAAAAACCACGCCATTAAACTTAAAAAAAGAAAAATCCTAATTTTCATCAAAAAATAAGATCCCATGCGAAGAACGGACATTCAGCTAATAGTGTATATAGCCCTATAAGTTCAAAATGTTTCCATTTTTTATTCGTTTCCTTTCTATTATTTTAACGTCTAGCCAAAATTCTATTAAAATTTAATTTAAAAAACAAGAATAATAAAGATTAGGCCTATGATATGAATTACAATAGAATTGGTTTAAAGTTAGAATAATATTTTAGAGAAAAATTACATATTAAAATCTCATATCTATTAACTTTACTGGGATTCGAACTCCAATCTGTATGTCAATGACAGTCAATTGTAAAACGAAATTAAACTCCTTAGCGGACTGTGTTGGGCCTGTTTTTAGGGAGGGCATGCACTTGAGCTCTGGTACGCGTCATCGATGTTCAGAAATAATTTGTTTTTAGGGAGGGCATGCACTTGAGCTCTGGTACGCGTAATCGATGTTCAGAAATAATTTGTTTTTATGAAGAAATATATTATTTAATATGATTAATGTCGAAATAAACGCTAGGGTTAACATGTCCACATAAAGTTAAATACCTTGTTATAAAAGTTTAATTTTTTAAGGACGTTTCCTGCCTGTGACGTAATGGCAAGTCAAGATAGGATCTCCCATTTTATTGAGTTTTAAAGATATCATAAAAAATATTTCTAAGAATAGTGCTAGAGTGTTACAGAATACTTTTTGTAAACGTATTTTTTGTATAAATCATCAACAACCTAGGCTATTTGGTGAAGTCACAAAAATGTCCTCTAAGAATTTTCCTGGATTAAAAAAGTCCATGTTAACATATGTCTATTTAGAATATAAACAAGAAGATGTAATTTAAAAAAAAATATGTCAATATTTTTAAGCTACATGTATAATAGTGGACGTGTAATCTCGTCAGAGGAAGAGGGCAAGTGTTATCAGAAGCTAAACTAGAGCCCTATCAGGGTTAACTGCTCATTTTCCTCCCACTATTTTAATTTCGGACATAGATGTCTAAGTGGGATAGTGCTTTTCGTTCTTAGGCGCATCAAGTCAAATGCAAACCGCTTTTTAAAATTGCTTTGAAATATCCAATTAGGCAACGTCATTAAAAAAAATAATGAAATGTAGAAATTAGTGCCTTTTCAGCAATCATACACATACAATGTCACACTTATAATATCAAAGAAAGTGGTAAGAAACGTGAGTCTTCGATTACTCAAATGAACAATTTTTTTTTTAATATAACCACCCCAGATTGTTCTAATAAAGTTACTTAAAATTATTCTTCAGTATTTTAAAAGCGCCAGAACATCAATTTTCATATATAAAACCTCCACTTTGAAGTAATTTAACTTTATGTGCATCGAATACATTATGTTTTCTTTGTGTTAGTAATATGGTTTCTTCTTGGTTTTATAAAAAATATGGGGTGACCTGGCGGTCTAGGGGTAAGGTGTCAGACTTCTGTGCTGGCGGCTGGGGTTCAATCCTCGGTCGTGGCAAAGATGTATCTGATTACCAAACCCTTTTTCACCTCTGACAAGACATCTTGTGAGTGTGGGGAATTCCAGGCCGCCACCATGGTTCGGATTCCACGTTAAACTGTGGGTCCTCCATTTCATCTCACAATCACCCTACCATTACACATTAGCGTAAATGCGTATAGCCCGAACGGGTAGTAAGACGCGGTGCTAATAATAATAATAATAAAAAAATATATACTTTCATTCCAGGGTAATCTGTTTTTATAATTAACTATTTAATATTATATTAATATGAACAAGATAGTAAAACGTAGGTTTTATTATTTAAAACTAAATGTATAAACAATAAGAGTTAATATTCATCGGTGGAAATTGCATAAATAAGATTTTTTTTATCCCTTAAGCATTGATATAGGTCTAGTAGACTCCCATAACAAAAACAAACTGATGCTGTCTCGCTCTGGTGTACTTGAGTGTATTGTACGCCCAGGTACCTACAAGTTAGTTAGAGAGCCGTGGACTGACAGAGGGAGAGGCCGCTTCGCGCGCTTATCAAGATATGTATCGTTGTTTGAAATTCCTATGTAGGTCTGACACACCTATATCAGTGGATACTTGATAATTTTGACACAATTGTATTTTGTTTTTAGAATGTATTCTGAACAATCTGGTTCTTCCCGCTCACTGCGACCACATGCAATAAGATTGACAGACACTGCAATTGCTTTGGCACTAGGAGAGCTGCTTCAAAACGAACACGATGGTGGTTTTAGTGGCGAATCAGATAATGACGAACATTTCGTAATAAGAGACCGCACAGTCATATTCTGATTCGGAATGCAATTTGTCTGACACTGAACTGGAAACTGTTCCTGAACAATCCGAGGAGCTGGAGCATGATGCTGGTACACTTGGAATGGTTTACCGGAAATAAATTCATTTTTACAATACAACTAATGGAGGTGTTGATGCTCTCGATGAAAAATGTTCAAAGATGACTTGCAAAAGGAGATTAGGTTGATGGCCTTGTACCATATGTTATCGAATGTTGGATATAACTTCAGCTAACGCATACGTGCTTTCAGGACTGTCATCCTAACACTCTGAATTTATAAAGGGTATGGAAAAAGGGTTGGTCTATGACCACTTGGAAAGTAGATTTTGAAATCCTAATGTTCCAGATCACATCAAGAGCACAATTTCGCAAATCTTGAACAAGCCTCGACCGGCTCAAAATGTGAACCTGGAATACGAAAAATGGTTCAAAAGAAAGTATTGGATTATGTGCGATTACAAAAAAAAGAGGAAGACACAATATTGATGTGTTTCTTGCAAACATACCATCTATGTGCAGTGCGCCAAGCCAATATGCGTAAATCGTATAAACCAGAAATTAGGCGATGAATAAGTGCCGTCAGAAATATTAAATGAGACTAAATTAGATAGATATGTTATAGAAGATTATAGTTTTGTTGATTTTAGAGACTTTTGGTTTATTTTTTTATATTATTTTTAGGTTTAATAAATAATAAAGTGCCTTAGACAGAAAGTGTTGCAAAATGTTTGTTAAAATATTACTCAGATTGTCAATTGTTTTGTAATTTGATGTTTTCATATCCTTTTGTATTAAGTTTCAAATAATAATTATACATTGTGAAAAAAGTAAGTTTTTCTATATTTTTTACCCTATTTCATCTATAGGAGTCTCTGAAATCTATATCAGTAGTAATGATACAAAACCATATGTCAGTGCTTAAGGGCGAAATAAAACATAAGTGATTTAGGTAATTCTTTTATTTGTGATTAATTAAGGTGATTGTTTTTTACTGTGAAACAAGGTTTCTCTGGATATGGATTGAATACAATATTGTTCTGTATCAAAACAATGTGTGAGCTTTTATTCACAAATAAATTTCAAAAAAGCCTTTTTTTGTTACATTTTGTTCAACTGGTAATCGTTTCAATAATTGATATAACAGGAGATTAAATCATGTTAGACTTTGAGAGAATTAAAATAGTTAAAAAATATATAGTAAAGTGTTATTCTAAGAATCATTTTTAACTCTTAATTATGATGTTTATTAGTATAAAATAATTACCTTTGTATACCATTCGCAGAAAAAACCGATTGCTCTACTGGCAATTTTTTAAAAGTAATATTTAATATTTTTATAGTAAAAACTTGATGAGCATGTACACATATGTATTGTATTAAAAATAGCTAAAATTCTAACATTACTGAGGCATACTACTGATTGTGGTATCAAGAATTTCTGAAGAAACCAATTAGTATTGGTTTAGTAATTATTTGGTGAAACCAATATTGAGCACTCCAATTTCCTTAGTGTATATCGCAAATTTATACAAAATTGTTTTGAATAGCATGGAGGTGACCTGACGGTCTAGGGTTAAGGTGTCAGACTTCTGTGCTGGCGGCCGGGGTTCAATCCTCGGTCCCGGCACAGATTTATCTGATTAACAAACCCTTCCTTCATCTATGACAAGAAATCTTGTGAATGTGTGGAATGCCAGTCCTCCACCGTGGTTCAGATTCCACGTTAAACTGTAGGTCCTCCATTTCATCTCACAATCACCCTACCACTACACATTAGCGTACGTGCGTATAACCCGAACGGGTAGTAAGACGCGGTGCTAATAATACTAATATTTATTATTAGCACCGCGTCTTACTACCCGTTCGGGTTATACGCACTTACGCTAATGTGTAATGGTAGGGTGATTGTGAGATGAAATGGAGGACCTACAGTTTAACGTGGAATCCGAACCACGGTGGAGGCCTGGCATTCCCCACATTCACAAGATGTCTTGTCAGAGGTGAAGGAAGGGNCCTGGCATTCCTCACATTCACAAGATGTCTTGTCAGAGGTGAAGGAAGGGTTTGGTAATCAGATAAATCTGTGCCGGGACCGAGGATTGAACCCCGGCCGCCAGCACAGAAGTCTGACACCTTACCCCTAGACCACCAGGTCACCTAATAATACTAATAGCATGGATAAATTCATACAATAGACTTTTTTGCTGCCAAACTATTTGTATGTGTACTGTTTAGTTACAGACTTAACGGGAATTGGGATTTTCTAGAGATACAATTATTTTATTTAGTACTGCGCCTTATTACATGTTCAGGTTATACGCATGTGTAATAATTACGCTAAGGAGTTGGGGATGAGGAAGATTCAATTTACTGTAAGTGTGTAATCATTTGCATCGAGGAGAGTGGAAAACATTATTAGAAAATCCACCCTCATTACAACAGACCCTGATTTTAACCCCCGTCTCTTGTCAAAAGTAGTCTAGTCTAACACGAGAGTGACGCGTTAGACAACGTGACCACCGAGGCAGTTTATATACAACTGAAAAATAATAAAGATAAGGAATTAGAAAATTAATGAAATAATAATATCTTACTTACCAAGTAATTACTATTATCTCCCGACTTTATTCTCTTCCTAATTTCAACCAGATTATCCTTATAACTTTGTACTTAATATTGTTCCTGAATATTTGACTTCCTAATTCGTATAATTTTTTTAAAACAAATTCTAAATATGATACTCGTCAAAGTGTTGTATGAAATCAAGTTATTTAATTTATATCTTTTTTAGGTATTTAACGTTTACTTTCTGGACAAAATAAATATATCAGCACATGATAAGTTCTATGAGCGAGAGTGAAAGGGCCTACCAAATTGATGGCAATGATATTTTTGTATACCTTCCAGTGTTCTTATATATTCCACCATTTTCATGGGACCGACGGATTTACTTCCCTCCAAAGAAAGCGGTTCTATGGATTTTTATCACTCAATAAAAATCCCTTGACCCCTGCTGGGTTTGAACCCACTTTCATCTGGTCCCCAACACTACTGAGGTCGAAGATTTTAAGTGATCAAATAAAGAAGGGAATTTTAGATTTAGAATTGTTTTTCTTCTAGTGTATTCTCATCTTTTCATTGCCAACTACATTCTACTGAAAACAAAATTTACAAAGACGACTCAATTAAATGAATTTATGGGTTCAACACTTTAAAAGGTAAATAGAACGTACGGTCCTTCGGGAAAACTTTCTTTGTACTTTCTCTAAAAATGGAGACATTTACTTAAAACTCGTAACATTTGTTGAAGTGAAAAAAAATGGACATTATTACAGTAGCACGATGGGAAATTAAGAGCCATATATGAAATAATAAACACTTTTACAGAAATATTGATGAAAGAGGAACAAATCCATCCACCAAAGAGAAAAATAATCAATTGACAATTTCAAAGTCATCAATTAGAAACATATATTTGATTATAGCGTGAAAGTTATTAGATTTTATATATAAAAAATACATTTTAGATTTTAAAAGATTTTTAATAGTAACCTCTAACTAAGTTATATCGAATATGAAATAGATGTAGAGATATAATCAAAAGTGTAAATCTCCGCTTGTATAAAATACCCTCAAAACCCTTTTCATGAAAAAGTAAGAATTGCCATTGTATTAGTAGTATTAAAAATATCTGAATACGAAATTTGATCATAGTCTTTAAAGCATAGTTTGAGAAATATATTTTGTCTCTTTTAGCCACCCCGTTAGTTTTAGGGTTGGTTATCCAATTCCAAAAATTCCTTTGCAGAACCCTATGAAAACCCTAGATACCAAGTTTTACCAGGATTGGTTTAGTGGTTTTGGCTGCAAGCCTATACAGACAGACAGACAGACAGACTTTCTTTCTTTCTTTAATGATCTGTAGTTAATATATCAATACACTAAATTGTCAAATTAAAACATATACCATGATATACAATACAATCAGAAATTGAGTTGAATACAAATTATCTACATAATGCATGTAAAAACATTTCTTTAAAAATTAACAATCAAATTTCCTCCAACTACTTTGCACAAAATGTTTCTGTATGTCCAGAATGACAGACAGACAGACAGACAGATGTCATCTTGAAAACAACTTTTTCGTTTCAGGTAGTCAAGAAATGTTGACTTTTATTAAAATCTTGAAATCAATTTTTTTTTACAATTACAATACTTCTCTCTCCAATGGGTCGAGCGAAAGTAAAAGTACACTCCAGTTAGCACGAAAGTTAGCAGAAGGATTACACTATAAGCCTATCTTATAAACTATACCCTAGTGGAATAATTAAAGAGAAAATATTGAAACGGTAAACGAAGGGCACATAAAGTTAATCTTCCTTTCCGTAGACTTTACCTAGAGCCACTCTTCAAATACAATTGCTCTGAAAGAGAGGAACGCGGAGTTCACCAGATGAACTCGTGGCTCGGAAACTTACATCCACGGCTATGAACATTAAATCACATTTGAATTCATTAAATAAATATACTGATTCATCTTTCATAATATTATCTAAAACTTGACACAAGGGGTTTGATTGAAACGTTTTGGTAAGTTATAAATAAATTAACCACATATTCGACTTGGATTCACCTGTACTTAACAGCTTTGACATGTATCCCTGTTAGGCTAGAGAAAGCACTTACTAATAAACAGATTTATCTGATTACCAAACCCTTCCTTCACCTCTGACAAGACATCTTGTGAATGTGGGGAATGACAGGCTTCCACCGCGGTTCGGATTCCACGTTAAACTGTAGGTCCTCCATTTCATCTCGCAATCACCCTACCATTACACATGAGCGTAAGTGCGTATAACCCGAACGGGTAGTAAGTAAGATGCGGTGCTAATAATAATAATAGTAAACAAACCCATGACCACGCGGACAAGGTCTTAAGATCATTTAGTCTGGTTTTATGGCTATGGAGATGTCAGAGCTTTAATCCTGGCTTGGTGTACGCAGGGTGGTTTTCCCTAAAATATTTCCAATTCTTCCTCCACGCTAGTGATGTCACATTTCCTCTAAAGTATACCTTAACTGTCCCTAATTTATTAGTTTGGTTAAATAATTAGGAACTGGCGCAGTAGTAGGTGAAGAGAAACTAATAACTTTCATGCCTATAGAACCCAGCTCTTCCGTGAACTCTCACAAAGTTTCAGATTAAAAGAACCATTTCACGTTTATGGTCATTTTATTTTTATGGACCCGTTCGGTGTGTGGATAAAATAAAGAAATGTTTTGATGAAATTCTGCGTAGGGTTTAATAAAGGGCTACAAAGTGTAATACTAATTATAATACTTTTGTTTCCCCTTAAAATGTACATATTTGAATCAAATAAGGCCCTTAGGCAGCAACACAATAGTTTTGAGGTTTATATAGAATTACATTTCTAAAAAAGTGTTAAATGACTGAAAAATACAAATTAAAAAATTGAGTAAATTCCATAGTTATTTATTATTTCGTTGCTAGATTATTTAATACTATAATTAAAATGCCAAATTTGTAAAATCCGCTGTAGATTCTAACAAAACTATTTATAATACATTTTTCTTTTCGTTTATTTACTATAGTTTAAAGAGTATAAATGTGTTTTTGCGCCACTTAAAAATAATGCATCTGTTGAACACACACATCAATAATTCTAGACTTGAGGTGGGATATTACTTGCAATGGAAGAGGTAATAATTAATTTGCATAAACACAAGCTGTACGGCCATGCCAGGAATCAACCCTTATACCCACAGCTTAGTATGCTATTAGCACCACGTCTTACTACCCGTTCGGGCTATACGCACTTACGCTAATTGTGTAATGGTAGGGTGATTGTGAGATGAAATGGAGGACCTACAGTTTAACGTGGGATCCGAACCACGGTGGAGGCCTGCCATTCCCAACATTCACAAGATGTCTTGTCAGAGGTGAAGTAAGGGTTTGGTAATCAGATAAATCTGTGCTGGGACCGAGGATTGTACCCCGGCCGTCAGCACAGAAGTCCGACACCTTACTCCTAGACCACCAGGTCACCTCTCAGCTTAGTAGAAAGACGCTTTACAAACTGAGCTCAGGAGTCAAACTATAAGTTAAAAACATAATTGAGGAAGGAGAATTAGTGTGTGGATAACATCTATGTCTTGTAACAATAATCTTACAGGTGTCCTAAGCCTTCGTGAATAAATAATCTTCACTACAAATAACCCTTAGATAATCTCCTAGCTTTTAAAAAATAGTGTATAAAATCTAATATTATACGCATCATAGCTACCAAATCTCTTGGGCATTCCAAGATTGCGCGTTAAATTTCTGCCTTAAGAATAAAAAACTTTGAACTCTCTTATATATTCTCAAGTTGTATAAAATATCTTCTATCATGCAAACATCCAATACCAGCCTGGATATTCCAAAACACTGTAAGAATACTATCATTATAGCAATAATTCTCATCAATTCTCCTAGATATTACAAAATGTATCCAAGATCTTAATATGAAAATAAAGCCTGCCAAATCACTTTTGGTTCCAAAGTTAAGTAGCAAATGATGTATCATAAGATTATCCCAAACCTAGGGGGAAAGGCCACACATAACCAATATGGTTTATAAGTTCTATTAGGTATTCCAAACTTTTAGGAATAATATCTCATCGTAAATACTGGCCACAAACAATCCAACAATCCTAGATATTCAAAACTTGCAGGGTCATTATACAATCATAAATAACACATGAAACTCGATTTGGTTTTCCAAACTTGCAAATCTATCTAGCAAATGAAGCTTGCCAACTCTTTTGGATACTCTAAGCTTGAAAATTAAATCTAGCATTAGAAAAAACTCGCATAAACTATTCTATTTCAAGAACGCATAACAAATGCATAATAAGAATGTCGAGTACCAAATATCTTAGGTATTTAAAATTTCCGAGCAAATCTATCATAAAAATAACTTTTACAAACGCTCTCAGATGTTTCAAACTATCTGAGCAATTATATAATAAGTATCATGAATTCCAGCTCTTATAGATAATTCATACTATCACAGTAAATCTTTCGTAGAAATACTTATAAATATCTCAAACTATCAAAGCCAATCTATCATTATAATGATGTGTACCTAAATCTACTATGTTTTTAAAACTATCACATCTCTGTCATAAGGATACAGGTACCAGATCTACTAAATATTTCAAACTATAACAGCAAATAGCATAAGAAAAACGTGAAGCCAATCTACCAGGCTTTTCGAACTATCACATCATTTCTGTCATAAGAATAACCCATACCAACTCTTCTGGATATTTAAAACTTCAAAATAAACTCTTTAGTAAAAAAACGCGTGGTTACTTTCATGGGTATTTAAAATTAATCCAACAAATATATCATAGTAATAATATAGCTTAATAACTCTCCTAGGTATTTCTATTTTGTGCATCCAATATTTCATAAGGATGACAAGTACCCCCTCACCTGGATATTTCAAACTATTATAACAAATTGGTCATAAGAATAGTGCGTAACAACTCATCTAGATATTTTAAACTTTATAAGCAAATTTGCTATAAGAATAACATATACCAACTATCCAAGGTATTTTAAACCTGTATATAAATTATGTTATAAGAATAACGTGTACCAACTATCCTAGGTATTTCAGACTTACGTAGCAAATATATAATTAGAATAAAATGTCACTAAGATTCTAGGTTCTACAAACCGTAATATTTAGGGCCAGTTTCATAGTCAAATTTAGTACGCTTCAAGTGCGGCGCTACACTAAGTACAAGATGACACCTACCTAAACTTGAATGGAATGGACCGTTCTCGCATATGAAACTGGCCCATTCCATTCGGGCTTAGGTAGGTGTCGTCTTGTATTTAGTGTAGCGCCGCGCTTGAGGCGTACTAAATTTGACTATGAAACTGGCCCTGTATCACCTAACATATAAATAGGGCGGCATACAAACGCTCCTGGGTGTTCCTGGGCAGAATATTATTTGTTTACGCTAGTAATAAAGCGTACTATCATTTTCACCCCAATAATCTTAGTAAATTATCTACACAACGGGTACAGATTGTCGCATTCCTGAAAGATAAAAGTCTGCACACAATACAAATAGCACATAGAAGCTCTACAGCAAGCCTGTTAAAAATATAGTACTCTATGGATAATCTATTATACCTCTTCCAGGAGTCAAATGCTTGACTATCAATTAACAACTACACATAGCACTTATAGCTCTTTTAGGTGTCCCAATTGGAGTTTCAAATCTCTCTACTTGTTAGTTGTTCTGTGTTCAGTAGAGACCTGTTTATATTCAAAGTTTTCTTTTTAATAGAATTGGCCAGTCGTTTGTCGTATCTCTCAAAAATACTCTACATATCATAAATCCGTACAAATTGTTGAGTTGAAGAAGACTAAAGTTCGTCATTCTCTTGTCCAAGAGAGACCTTACAATTTGGATGAGATCATTCTCTAACTTGCATTAAATTTGTATTTATTGAGTCTAAATTATATACTTAAAACTTTGGTCTAATTATATTTTCAATATCGTCCGACATTCTTGCTCTGAGTTTGAACCAAAACACGAGAGGATCTGTCACACGAACAATAGTATTATTGTTATTATTATTATTATTAACACCGCGTCTTACTACCCGTTCGGGTTATACGCACTTACGCTAATGTGTAATGGTAGGGTGATTGTGAGATGTCGTTCACTTTGTATAAGTTTTAAAATTAAGTTTGGCATTTGGGTTCCTCAATAGATAAACCTTTCTTTCGACACTCAATTTTCTTAATTTTCCGAGCATTATATGAAACAACCTCATTGTAAATAGTCGTATTTGCTAAGGGATCTTCAGCACACCATTTAAAGAAGATTGTTAATGGTGTGTCGCATGGGTTGTTAGTGACGTCAGTGACAATTCTTGTTGTAAAAGATAATAAACACTGTCCATTTTCGAGATGAAAAACTAAATGCAATCGAACTTGAATCATCCCAACTGAAATTGTTCCACCTTGTTGGGCAAGTAAACACTAAACGTCACGTGATTACGGCCCATATTGATTTACTTACACACATACTTAATGGATTTGATGAATCTCCACAGCTCCACATTAATTTGGGAACCAAACACTCTCAAAAGGGTGGGGTTTTGGGGGACCACCCAACAATAAATGCCTTATCTCCAACGCTCAGAAATGGATCGCACCCTCTTCGGTGGCCACATGGTCTAAGGCGCTATCTCCGAATAGATTAAAATGCAGATGACGTGGAGAACGTGGTTCAATCCAGATTGGGTTTATTGAGGTTGTTTTTTCTAAATGTTTTTCTACTATATCTCTTTCTTTCTCCACGAAAATATGGGTACAATTACTCTAAATTCAACCTTCCTCATCCCTAACCCACTATCGTAGTTAGCAGACTACATAGGCGTAGAACCTGAACAGGTGCTAAAAATGTATACAATTATTACATTTAATAATAAAGTTAATAATAATTGATCACGTGTTTTAAGAAATCTTTGAAAATAATTTTATTTTATTTTATTCGTTTTATTAATAGCCCAAATGATTCTTGATAAAAAAAAAGATAATAAAAATAGCATTTTAATCACATAAACGCTTTCAGAAATCTAATGCAACATACATATTTCAGACTAACACCTTGTTTTATAAGTAGCAACGATAATATATTTTATATTTAGCTCAATTTTTATATAATTATATAGCAAATATTTGTAAGTCTATTCGGTTATGCATAAGTATCTCATCTGAAACTATTATTGTTGTTATATGCTTTTCTTCACTAAAACAGTTTAGACCATAAGGCCTGTTAAGTAATCATACAAAAATGTTGTCTTATTGGAATACTATTTGTGTACAAAATTGGTTAATACGAAGTTTATTTTTAATATTTAAAATTTGTAATTACTAATTTACCATTTACTGTTACAATCTAGGTAGAGACCTCTCTAATAAAATTGTTTCGCCAATTTGTATAAGTATAACTCAAAACTTGATTATAAATTTTAACGTCAACATATTTATAATCTACACAACCTTAAGAATTCTTTGGCCTATGTGTTATAGACCTTAATAATTAAAATATATCACTATACACTGTCCTGGCGAATCACCTTGCATGTAGCTTAGTAAGATTTTATTAACTCAATAAACTATTTGAATTAATAAAAACATTCATACTTAGAAATCAGTCAATTAAAGCTTGTATATTAAAAAAATTAGTGATATATCATTTTTATCAGTCTCTTAGCTGAGGTGGACAAATTTTACGGTAGTTTTAGAAAATATATATCATTTAATAGATCTACTAAAATAATTGTTTTGCAGCAAATTTCTTTTAAGTTTGGAGAGATAAAATTTAAAAATTATATCAAACTATTTTATATATAATTATCAATTATAATAAAATTTATTATAGTTTTAATAAATTCTGACACTTATGAAATAGAAATAGCTCTCTCGTAGAACATATAGTGACTTTGATTTATCAAAGCTTAATATATTTACAAGGTTAAGTCAATATTTTACAAATCGTTCGGTAATCATAGGATAATATACTAATTAATAAAACACCAACTATAAGCAATTGAAGAAAGACAAAACTGATAAATCTATATATCTTTATTTATATATTAAACTAATAAACTGTATTATAACTTTACAAATCAAATAATTATATAAAAAAAGTGTAATTTGTTAAAATTTAGCACTCACAAAGCCAATATAAAGTATGTTATATGTATAAAATTGTTAATGAATGTTAAATGTGAATATAGGTTACGTGTTGTGTTTGTGAGATTTTGAAAATTGTGTCCTTCGTGTGAACAGTTTTAGTATTAGCCAATTTATGCACCGGTCGGAAATATTAAAAGATTCCTATGAAAGTCAACTCAGTCAAATTAAAATTATGTTTAGCTTACTTTACTCGGCATAACGGAATGGAAAAGTAGTATTAATAAAAATAACCATAAATGGATTTATTAATATTAATTAATTCAAAATATTACAAAAATAGCAATATGGCGCCCGAAAAAACTTTTTGTTTCTTGTAATCTTCATGAATAAAGATAAAAAATATGGATAAATGTATGTATGCATATATTTATATTTATAAATGTGAATATTCATTTCAAAGTGTCTATTATGGATCCCTAAAAAACTTGCAAAAATAAGTTTACTTTTGCCAGAGGTTAACCAATTGTAAATTAGTTTTGTAATAATAATCGTTAATTTTTAAACAAAGTTTGCAGGCACCATGTCACTACTAAATACAACAATCTACCCCTTAAACTACGTGCAGCATCACTTACGAAATTTTATTTTAGGTCACTTGTAAACTCTAACACAAATGAGGAAAATAAATTTTTATTCAGAATTCATATTAACATTTTTAAAACAAACAAACATCGATTAAAGTTAAATTATTGAGTTAATGGGAGTCTTTCATATATAAACATTAAATAGTATTGTCATGTTTTTTCTGTGTATGATTAAAAACGAAGTTTCTCTTCTTTGGTAAGATTGAAGGCGTACAGTACTTTCAGTCATCAATGAACCAAGAGAGGTTCAACGAGCCATCTTTTGCAAACGTGCAATACATAGTGAAGGGACAATCGACTTCGCAGAGGTTATAAATCTGTTTGAAAAAATGAAACCATGGCAAACGGGGCTACAAGATTGGTCAAGCAAAGAGAATAGACAATTTCTTTCTATTAATTACTTTAATAAATACTGACAATTTCAGATTTAGTACTAAGTAGTGATAGAGGTATTCACCAATATGGGTAATGAACAGTGTGTTATTTACGATTGTTTCTATTTTCAAATTATTTATTAAACTATAATCACTTGAATCAGGCATATTTATTTCTGACGGTCCATTTTTAAATTAATTTAAAAATTATAATCACAAAGGAAATTTATGCTACAGTGTCTATTTCTGAAAATTAATACTGGCAACCAAAGCAAAGTTAACAGATATTTGTAACAAAAAGAAATTTAAGCAACCAATACTGGGTACAAAATATATTTAAATATAACTATTTTGAACTTTAGAAATAAAAGTTGTACCCGGAGACCGCATTCCCTCTTTATTAGTTCGTAATAGTCTTATTTGTAGTGTAGCCCCACCTTGACATAATCCTTGATCCGCCACTGTTGGTACTAATATGTTTTAACCTATATGAATGTATTAATTTATTTAATTTATAGATATAAATAATTATCATTTTTGACTAAGAAATGACACCTTAAATAATATATTTGCGAGTCCACTTTTGTTGAGACTTATTTGTTGACATGAGTGTAATCCTTTAGTATTATGTTTGGAAATTTTTTGAAGTAACCGCTGCGCGTGATCCTCGTCTCCAAAAGATACAACTATTGACAAAGAATAGTTACGACAAGCGACTAGTTTTAATTTAGTTTCTCGAAGATATTTCGTTCAGCTATCGATTTTGAACTAAGAATAGTCAAATTGCCAAATGATGTGGCTATTCGAGGATTATAGCTACCGAGTAAAGTGCTCATTAAAAAAAATTAAAAGAAAATGCGGGTGTATTGTTTGCATTGTCTAGCAATACCTCTCACCAATTGAAGAAATGGAGGCGTTATCAGAGGCTATAGGGCAGACATAAAGTAAAATTGCAAGACACTCTTTTGTGTAACTGGCTCAAAACATCAATGATAAGTAATAAACCTTAGAAGGGAAACCAGGACATGTTTGAAACACTTTTCACTTTTTATTTCTGATTTTGGTGACCTGGCGGTCTAGGGGTAATGTGTCAGACTTCTGTGCTGGCGGCCGGGGTTCAATCCTTAGTCCCGGCACAGATTTATCTGATTACCAAACCCTTCATTCACCTCTGACAAGACATCTTGTGGATGTGGGGAATGCCAGGCCTCCACCGTGGTTCGGATTCCACGTTAAACTGTAGGTCCTCCATTTCATCTCACAATAACCCTACCATTACACATTAGCGTAAGTGTGTATAACCCGAACGGGTAGTAAGACGCGGTGCTAATAATAATAATAATGATTCCGATTTTTGATTTTCCAATAAATCATTTTTATTTCTTACAGGTATAAGTAATAACAATTACCGAATGTTTCAAATATATCTCTTTGTTTACAAAGTTTTATTCGTTTAATCAAAACTATTTCGAATCAAAGACAGTCTAAGTTGTAATTTACTCCTCTAAAGGTGCATGTTGCCCTGCCCATAGGAATATGTTGCAACAATTGCTTTAAATTATAAAATTTATCATATTCATCAGATACACAGTTGATACATCTGACTGAAACTTTTTTTTGTACCCAACCAAATGATCGACATAAAAAAAACCTGCATTGTACCCTTGTCTTTAAGTCCCTCATCAATTCACTTATATTCTAGATTGAACTGAGGAGTATTTATTTTAATAAACTACAATAGACAAGCGTCCATTAACTGGAAAATTACAGCTAAACGGTAAGTCTTAACACCTAGGTTACTGGATATCTGTTGTTTAAAAAATATACTATGTTAACTAAAATATAAATATGATTGATTTATTGGTTAAGAATGATTTAAACCTTCAATTAAATCTTATAATCTTAATCATCACCTTTGTATAATGGATTATTTATTATTAAAAGATCAGATTTTTGTTGATTGTACAACTTAAGTGCACTACGAATTTTCTTTGAATTAAATAAATAGCCCAAGTTAAATCAATCTAATCAAGATATTGATTTTAAATATATTATTAGTTTTTTTATGTTTAGTTATTTTAATGGTTTTAACTATGCTTTATTGAAAAATATTAACTATTTGGATCGTGATTTTGAAATTAATAAAGTGAAGTTAATTTTCGTTAAATATATTTATAGATAAAAAAATAAAAGCTACTATTTTTAATATCAGTTTCACTAAACTAAACCCTGCCAAATGTGTGCCTTTTTTTTTCTGAGGGGAGTAAAGAAAATGGATGGTGGTCAAAAAGTGAGTGAATAGGTGTTTACTTTTACAAAATAATACACTTGTTTATTATGCGTGCTTATGTTTTCATACAACAAATATTATTTATTTATAAACTTACTTACAACGCCATATTATGTGTGACGTATTTTCTGTTTAAGGGAATACTAGAACTTTCATTAGTCATAGCACATTATTACTAGATTGCCAAACAATTAGTCCGGAATTTTTAACCCACCAAGTCTTAAATTATTGCATATCTGAATAGTTGAGACTAACTATTATATACCTGAATAGTTGAGACTAATAAGTCAAACCTCGAGTTTTACACTCTACAATAGTTTTCGTTGTTCTTATATCTATATGTAATATAGTGTATTAACTTAGGTGGCATTTTATAAATTTGCAATGATACAACAATTGATATATTTTATTTCTTTAGAGGAGACTGGCAATGTGTCTCAATACGTTCGGTTCTTCACTGTACCTTGGTACTCATTTGTAATACACGCATACATTTATTATACTGATGGAATGGGGTTGAAGAAAGCAGAATGTACGTGAATTTGCATGAAGGGAGGGTGGAAAACCATTTAGGTAAACGCATTTCCTCTGAGTAGGATTTGAACTAGTGCTATTTTGTGCCAGTAGGCCCAGCCTCAAAGGGTGTACTTAAATTATAGACACGCCTTATTAATATAAATCAGTTATATAGCCTCTACTAGACCATTCCTGCCTCTCTTCACTTCATGATTGTTCGGTGTTTTAATTATTAAAATATTCTAACAATACACTCCTATTAATTATTAATGTTAAGTTTGTCCATGCCCCAATAAAACGTGAAATGTGCGTGTAAAAGTGTCAATAAATAATAAAGTTAAAATATGATTTAGAAAACAATAATGGATTCTTCAAATATATTATAAATTGTTTAAGTCTCTTTAAAATTGTATGTATCTAATTTTAATAGATTTTATTTGTAAAAAATATATATTAAGTTTTAATATATGTTTTAACAAATTTGTCATTAAATTTATTATCATGATATTTCACACAAAACAATTTTTTTAACTTAATATTTGGCAAAAATCTTCAAAATATTCACTACATTTTCCAAACACAAATACATTTTATACCTTAACAATAGCTCATTCTATTCATTTTCCTGTGTCTCGTTGCAATATGTCAGAACATACCTAATATTGTCTTTTTAATTAGTATTCATGAGCAAATACAAATAATTTTATTGTGCAGATCATTTCTAATGTAAGGTGTTTCCATAAATCTACATTTAATAAACTCGTATTGGTTAGTATAGGGTTTGAATATGTCTTCTCTTGTCTGGTTTGCCCTTGGTGAATATGCCAAGACTTTAATCCTGGCCCTACTCACCAAGTGTAGGAAATTGCATCCCACTTTTCATTCACGAAATTGTGGCTAAAATATTTCTAATTCATACCTATCTAATCTCTGCTTAATGTAGTTTAATACGGAAGGTCAGGTTGGGTGGTAAGTTCAGGTACAAAAAAACATACAAAACACAATACAGAACCTGATGGCAGTCATATCCAAATATCATTTCACTGGTATCCTAATATGTTTCAAAATTGAATAGCTATTAATTTATTACAAAATCGTCTCCTAAAAATATTCATATTGTATGTGCGTGATGACAATTAATTTAATGTTTTAATATTTGCAACAATATCTTAATTTTCGACAAAGCAATCATTTCTAAGAGACAACTCATTACAGTTTTTCAATACATTTTCCAAAATTATCTTTTAAATATTTTCTGTGACAAGTTAAGCTATCGCTTGGCGTTCGTTTAAAAATTTGTATATATTTAAAAATCTAAATATAGCTTATATGTTAATATAATGTTATTTTAATTATTCAATTGCAATGATAAAATTTATTTTAATAAATTAGTATTACTTACTTATTCTTAACGCTAAAAGTAGTGGGTGCAAAAATTCGCATATACATAAGAATATTACATAAATTCGTGCCTAATTAATGACTACTCCGTGGCAATGGATCTGGATATTATTCAAAATATTCAAAGAAGCATAGTACTTAATTTTAAAATGGGTCTAGAAGTTGACAGTGGTAATTTTGAGAACATTCTAAAAAAAGTGATTGATTCCTCTATAATTCAAGACGTTTTGACAAATTGTAGGCTAATTTGTGAAGGAAAACATTCTAATAAATGTTCAAGATTTGAACCTGTCTTTTTAGTCATGTAGTTAATAACACTAGCAAATTAATTAATATATTGGGGTATTAGACCACTTACAAAAGCATGTTTTCAATAGCGACCATTAGAGATTTATATATGTATGAACTACTTACTGTATTTGAATCAATCACAAGCAGATATGGCTTAGGTGCAGTAAAAAAAACTCATTTACTTCACTGGTCAAGCTACATACTCCGGTTTTAATAAATATATTGGACGGAAATTTCAAAACCTAAAAATTTAAAATAGAATACTCTGCTGTTTTCATCCATAAAGTGCCATTTGTGTGTATCATCGATGCTTCGTTAATTCGGTCCACATCTGAAGAATGTTTTAAAGTGTATATATATTTATTTATATATATATATATATTCCTTTTATTGTATTAATAGATTATACCACATTACTATATTGAGTGTTAAGGAAATAAAAACAATTAATATGAATATAATGTCCATTCTTTAAATTAGCTCCCAAATTTTATTAACAAAAGTAAAGCTTTTATCCAATCACTGGTTGCATATAAGATATAAATTGTGTGATACATGCATGTTCTTATGAATTAGACGTATGATCAATTATGGGTTTTATTATAAATCATTACTATTCGTTCTTCTCACCTTGTTTCGTTCAACTAGAACTCCACTAGTTAGTTTGGGAGTTTAATTACATTGATTGAATAGATAGCGGAGCTATAATATTTTAGCTAGTTATTGAACATATTCGTATTTTAAAATTCGGACATAATGATTTTATCACCATTAAATATACTCAAATAATTATAATAATAATTATTAGCATGAACCTATTTATAATATATTTAACAGAATCGCATAACGTAGTGCTATTAATTTGAAGGAGAGAATAATATTTTTTTTAAATTTATAGGCCTAAGTAAAACTTTATAAAAAGTCTTAGTAGTACCGTGTCTTACTACCTGTTCAGGTTGGACACACATGTAAGTGCGTGTTATTCTAATGTGTTAGGGCTAGGGAGGTTGAATTATTAGGAATTGTATCAACATTTTGGTGGGAAAAAAGAGTTGTGAGCCATTTAGGAAGTAACGACCTCAATACACCCGACCTGGATTCAAACACCTATCTCCCCATCATCCGCAGTCTAGTCTATTGCAAGAGTAGCTCCTTAGACCATGTGACCACTAAAGTGAGTATATTTACAGTAATGCTATTAAATTAAGTATATATAAAATATAAAATATCCATTTCGGTGGCTGCATTGGCCTAACGCCCTACTCTCGCATTAGACTAGACTCTCGATGACGGGTAGATTGATGTTCAAATCCCAGTCGAGTATACATAAGGTGGTATTTCTAAAAAAAAAAATCTATTCTCTCCACAAAAATGCGGGTACACTTCCTCTAAATATACCATTCCTAATCATTAAAACCATTGGCGTAATTTGTATATAAGCGTATAACCCGAACAGGTAGTATGACGTGTTGTTAAAAATTATGCATATTAATATTGATATATTATATATAAATCTATAACAAATACCTATATTTATATAAATATGTACCAAACCCTTCCTTCACCTCTGACAAGACATCTTGTGAATGTGGAGAATGCCAGGCCTCCACCATGGTTCGGATTCCACGTTAAACTGTAGGTCCTTCATTTCATCTCACAATCACCCTACTATTACACATTAGCATAAGTGCATATAACCCGAACGGGTAGTAGGACGCAGTGCTAATAATAATAATAATATATAAATGTTTGTTAATTATTTTTAGTAGTAAACCAATGTCCTCTATACTCAAAGCTAAGTGTGTGCAAATCTTTGAGATAGAGATGTCAACTTCTATGCTCTGATCTTCTTTGTTTCAACTTTGACTTCCTCAATAACCTTCAAATCTTCAAAACATTTCGTAGGAAGAGGAAATATTCTAAATATTATGAAATAATTTGAGCTAACTCACAAAATGACTTTTTTAAACCTATAATCATTATTAAAACATTTACTAAGGCAGTAGTTCTATACCGGTTAGTGATTAAATTACAACTCCAACTTAAGAATATATAAAGTGAGATTTGTCAAATTAAAATAATATAGTGGCCTTGTTTTTTTATCTAAAGCTCTCTCTTGAAGCACTTAATGAATATTTTATAAAATTAAAAGTGTCTAATGTGACAACAAAAACCTTGTTTTTGAATTCATCTTAAACTGCTCTTATCATGTTTCATGTTTTGCTTCAACTTCACTTCGCATTTAAATAGTGACACTCCACACCCTTACTAAAACTTTCATTAGTGGACAGATATAGTGCAGTTGAACTCTCCACTCACGCAGTAGTTACCAACTACTATTATAATTTTATAGAGTTTAAAATTAACATTTAAAATAATAATTAAAAATACAAACAATAATTTACCAATTAAGGCTTAGAATCAGGTAATTGTTATAAAAATAGATAATAATTCCATCAAAACTTTAAAAAGTGGAATAAAATCAAGGACCACTATGTCGAGATTTAAGTTAATATCTGTAATTAAAAAAAAAAACTCGATGCTAAAACTAATCAAATATATACATTGTGTCAAGTTACTGAAGAAATTCCCATACAATATCAGTGGATACAGTAGCCCCGTGGCTTCTTTGGTGCTGACTGACAGCTCACAGCTGACTTCTGACAGCCAACATTTAGGTATATACCTACATTTTGACTGTCAGAAGTGACAGCTGCTAAACACATGTTTTTGCAGATCATATGGTTCGGTGTAGGGATACATAATTTGGTCTGGTATCTTTTCAAAGCCGTCAGTCAGCATCAAAGAAGCCATGGGACTACTGTAGTTAAACGGTTATAAGTAAAGTGGATTTACACTTCACACATATATGACTGTTTTAAGAAGCGAGCTGTATTTTCGAACCTGGAAGCCCCATTTTGTTCAACAACTGTTTGATGAGGACAGCGACAGGAGGATGGAAGCTTGTGAAATTATGCTTGAAGGCAAATATGACCATCCCGATTTGTCTAACAATGTTTTGTTGCCTGATAAAGTTGTGTTTTACGTTGAGGAGTTTGTCAACCGCCATAACTATCATTATTGGGCAGACAAAGACCCAAAAATAGCAATAACCAAATGAGACCCTCTGGTGTGGGATGACTTCAACCCAATTCATTAGCCCATGTGTTTTGCATGACATTATGAATGGTGGACGATACTTGGAGATTCTGCAAACGTATGTATGGCCTACGATTAATGAATGAAGAAGGGAAAGAGAATTAATTTTTATGCAAGATGGAGCTCAACCACAATTTGAAATTCCAGAGAGAATATTACTAGATAAACATTTTCCTGGCCAATGGATTAGTCGCCGACATAATGGCCCGCATGAAGTCCGGGTCTAACCCTTTTTGACTTCTTTATATGGGGATGGGCTAACGAGGAAGTTGAGAGTCTTGAACAAAAAATTGGTGAAATTTTTGAGCTTGTGCCATTTGAAATGTTAGCAAGAGCTGTGGAAAATGTTCCTAAAAGGTTACAGAAATGTGTAGAGAATGCGGGTGCATACACTGAAATATGACTTCAGCAAACCAAATGGTAGAACATAAATATGTATTTCAATAAACGCAAGCAATACAAAGTTGTTCACTTTGAGATATTTTAAATTAAATTTAGGTAGGGCTTTTCAACCACCCTGTTTGAGTATGACCGAAAATGAAGTGGTTTTATCTCGAAATGTGTGAACTCATATATTAACTGTTGAGTTTTTCACTCCTCTCTGAATATAATAGTTAGTGTAGTTTATAGCAACTAGTTCTCCTAATCATTTCAATTTATTTTTTTAAATTTATACATTTCCTTATCATCAGTACAGTAATCAGATAGTTTTTATTAATAATGAGAAGGTTTTCATCATTCGCTATATTAAATGTGAAGATGATTTATTTAGCGATGAATTGTAGATATTGTGGGAATATAATTTGTTTACAGTTATAAACAAAGGAAACTTTATAACATACTATAATCTAAAACCCAATTTAAGATATTTTGGGAATTTGATGAATATTAGTTCTGAAATTTCACAACACAAAGTGGTATCTAACATGATATCTGATAGCATTAAGCCAGTTATATTTTATTTTTAGGTTAAAAAGAAAAGTTTGTAAAGACTAGCTACTGAGGATATGATATTTGAGGGCTAATTATATTAAATGCACCCAAATAACGTCAAGACATGATTAAAATTAAACCGAAATATTTCTTTTTGCTATTTGATACACTACCCAACTTTCCTTTTTTCCACCCACTACTCATTCGGGCTTTGTGCATATAATATCAATTACAATAATGTGCTATTGATGAAAAAAGTTTAATTCATAGAGCCTGATTTCAATTCAACCCTGAGACCCAGTTAAGGTTTTTAGAACAACCAACTCCTGTTTCCTGACATAATTACAACCACGTACAATAAATAAATAGGAATCTAGAGCCCAATCTATCTCCCCGTCATCGCTACTCCAGTCTATTACGAGAGTGACGCTTTAGAGCTAGTTACAATGACGACCAAGTGCAATAATAGTCTAACACATTATTATTATTAGCACCGCATCTTACTACCCGTTCGGGTTATACGCACTTACGCTAATGTGTAATGGTAGGGTGATTATGAGATGAAATGAAGAACCTACAGTTTAACGTGGGATCCGAACCACGGTGGAGGCCTAGCATTCCCCACATTCACAAGATGTCTTGTCAGAGGTGAAGGAAGGGTTTGTTAATCAGATAAATCTGTGCCGGGACCGAGGATTGAACCCCAGCCATCAGCACATAAGTCCGACACCTTACCCCCAGACCGCCAGGTCACCTCTAACACCTTAAACTGATTAGCCACAAATACGGGCGTTTATGCATAAAAGATCAAAAAGATAAAATAAATGGTGATTTGAAAACAGTTTAAGTTCTGTTTCGTGAATATCCATTGTTCTAGAAATTGAAATAAAAGTTGGGTATTTAGTCACTAATTGTTTAATTCATAATAGCTTTTAGCTACTCTCATAGGTGGGCACATGTACTATATAGGAGGCTCATCTAGTCTTGTGACGTGGAGGTTACACTTCAAATCCCATCCTGGGTGTTCTGAGGTTGATTTTCATTTATTATGCCCCACTTTATTTTCATTCAAATATGGGTACATTTCTTTTAACATTACCTTTTCTTCCTCCATACCTCATTAGCATAATTTAAATTTATAATCTGAATGGCTGGAAATATTTGGTAGAAATATCTTTTGATAAAATAGGTAATATTTTAAAATGATTTGCTTAGCGTCCAATACAGTGTTCATTTAGACAAACAGTAATGCTAGAAATTTCTTCTTTCTAATCGAAGACTATAAAACTGCATATAGTTCATATTTGAAACGGTAGCTATTCAGAGATAGCAGACCTTTTTTAGATCTTGCAATGGTACAATCGTAACCTTTACTTATTAGATCCATTATTGGTAGGTGTTTGAAACCTTGAATCCAGGATTAGCGTAAAAACTCCAGCGTACACCAAACTCTTCCAGTAAAAGTCGCAAAATGTTACCAAAACATCACAGGCAAAATAATGACTGTTACTTGCATGTGATAGGAAAGTGGTGTCTATTAAATTCAGGTGCGTTTTGAGTTTTTTTAATTGAATGGTAGAAACATACACGCCATGAAAATTCATATATACTTACTCTAGATTCTACTCTCATCCTTATTCCCCTATCGTTAACTTATTTTCATCAATATTATAAATTTGGTGTATTTAACGTGCACCTTCTGAACCCCCTGATTATATCAGCAAACAATAATTTCTATGAGCGAGAGTGAAAGGACCTACCAATTTTTCTGGGAAAGGTATTTTCCCATACCTCTCAAGGTTATCTTACATGCCACAATGGACATGGGACTGACGACTTTACTTCCCCTCCGAAGAAAGTTGTGCTACGAATTTTGATCACTCAAGAAAAAGATGTGATTAAAGGAAACTCAAAAAAGGAATTGAAAAATATGCATTGGTGGTTGCAAGGTCTAATCCGCTACTCTAGAATTTGATTGACTTGCCGGTGATGGGAAGGTGAGACTCGAATCCCAGTGCGGTGTACAAAATAGGTTTTTTACTAAATGGTTTCCCCTTCAACCTCCACACAATTGCAGGTACATTTCCTTTAATTCTGTCTTCCTTATCCTTACCCCAATAGTGTAAATATGCAGATAGTTCTAATGGGCAGTAATCCGCAATGCACTTCCAATACAAGTGATACACAATATATGTTAGGGAATTAAAATGGAGATTTAAGAGGAAATCTACCCACATTTGCGTGAAGAGAAAAATTGACTCGCTCAAACTGTGCATTTAATGGCCATCCTCCCCGTTACCAGAAAACAGATTATTGTGAAAGAGAGGTCTTGTCTCTATTCTCTATCAAGGGTGACATTTACACAACATTAAATAATGTTGGATACCTTTAAATGAATAGTAAATTGATCGTCTGCTGATGGGTTTTGTATTGGTTCCAGAAACAAATTGGCTTAACAATCGTGTGTAAACGCACCACATTTAAAATTGTTAATAAACATTTCTTTAGCAGAGAATACAAGGGCTTAACTTTAAAAGATGGTCTAGGGGTACGGTGTCAGACTTCTATGCCGGCGGCCGGGGTTCAATCCTCGGTCCCGGCACAGATTTATCTGATTACCAAACCCGTCCTTCACCTCTGACAAGACATCTTGTGAATGTGGGGAATGCCAGGCCTCCACCGTGGTTTGGATCCCACGTTAAACTGTAGGTCCTCCATTTCATCTCACAATCACCCTACCATTACACATTAGCGTAAGTGCGTATAACCCGAACGGGTAGTAAGACGCGGTGCTAATAATAATAATAATAATAATAATAATAATAATAATAACCTTTAAACAATATATTAATATTAGTTGATGAAATTAAATCACCATTAATTATTCAGATTAATAATGCTGGTTTGACTTATTAAATCCTAGCTCCTCTTAAGATAATATAGAGCATTAAAAAAGGCAACCTATGGCCTGTAATAAGAGTAGAGCCTACATATGAAGCGACTAAATTATCCTGAAGATAAAAGAGCTATGTAATATTTTCTTTTGGATGAAAATAATCTATTTTGCCTATAAATCTCGTACCTAAATTTATTTTAAACATACTAGTATCAAAATAACAATTGTAAGCGTTTTTTGAATTTATTTCAAAGTGACAATACTAAACTTGAAAAATAATATCATGTAATTAGATTACTCTCGTTTATAATAATTAAGCTATAGGAATTTTGTATTTTGAACATATTTTTATTTTATAGGCTGATTGCATTGTTTGAAAACGTACAAAAGTAATTTTATTATCATTATTAAGGTTAATAGGCCTATTTAAATTAAAAATCTCTGACGATCATACAAATAACTGGGATAACTTAGTGTAAAGAAATAAATAAATACAAGCAGTCTTTCTATAAAATCTATATTAAAGAAAGCATTTTATGTAGAGGTTTGAGTTAAACATATACAACAACAAAATTCTTCGAAAACGGGACTTATTTACAGTGTTTCAAATTCATTGGTGCTATTTTCAAACTAATATACAGTGTTTCACAAAGAAGTGTATATTGTGATGATTGAATTCAGTTTCGTTAGGAAATTTAAATTCTTCCAAAAGGCATATATTATAGGTAGGCCTGATAAATCCTATTATTAATTTTTAAAAATGTATTCAACAGTCAAATAATTAAAAGTTAATTTTATGGATGGTTTAATTTATACAGATTTTTTCTTATTTATATTATGATATGATATTTTATTTAATTTTAATGCAAATCCTTTTCCATTCATGGTATTTGATAACTATTGGGAAAATCACTTGGCCACAGAATAATACATATTCAGTTGTTTATAATCAAATACTTTAAGGCTTAAGCGACTTTCACTTCTTTGTTACTTAGTGGTAGAGTTGAATTTTATTTTGTTTTTTAAAAGTGTTAAAAAAACTAGGTATGGTTGAAGGATACGCGTGGCAGGATACGGGTTGGATGTCCCTAATCAGATGATTTCGAAATACATAGTGAATTAAAACAAGGAGATGCACTTTCCCCATTACTCTTTACTTTATCCTTATAATATGCTATTAGGGACTGCAAGACAGTAGGGAAGGCTTGACATTAAACAGTACATACAATACAGCTATTAGGATATGCGGGGATTAAGCTTTGTTAGGTAATAGTAAGGAGGCTGTTGAAAGAAATGCAGACATTTTATTAGAGACTAATAAGGAAATAGGTTTAGAAGTGACCGCTGAAAAGACTAATTATATGGTAACACAGAGAACATAGACTGAGGACGATAATTTAGATATTACTGCAAACAACATATTATCATTCAATAGGGTTAATGAATTCAAATATTTAGGAACAATTTTAGCTAGCGATAACAATATTATATTGGAAATTAGGAAACTAATACAGTCGGGAAATGTTTGTTATTACTCGGTTCTTGGCGTCTCACCTCCTGTCAAGAAATGTAAAACTCAGAATATACAAAGCCGTAATTTTACCGGTTGTTCTCTATGGGTGGGAAAGTGGCCTTGTTCCTTAAATGGCAAAAATAAGTTGAGAGTTTTCAAAAACCGGGTGCTCAGAAAGATATTTGGTCCAAAAATGGATGAAGATAGTAGGTAGCTGTATACCTTGTACTCATCATCAGACATTGTTGGGGTGGTAAAATCTCGCAGGTTACGGTGGACAGGTCATGCAGTGCGAATGTGGATATCTAGAACTGGGACTGCAAGACAGTAGGGAAGGCTTGACATTAAACAGTACATACAATACAGCTATTAGGATATGCGGGGATTAAGCTTTGTTAGGTAATAGTAAGGAGGCTGTTGAAAGAAATGCAGACATTTTATTAGAGACTAATAAGGAAATAGGTTTAGAAGTGACCGCTGAAAAGACTAATTATATGGTAACACAGAGAACATAGACTGAGGACGATAATTTAGATATTACTGCAAACAACATATTATCATTCAATAGGGTTAATGAATTCAAATATTTAGGAACAATTTTAGCTAGCGATAACAATATTATATTGGAAATTAGGAAACTAATACAGTCGGGAAATGTTTGTTATTACTCGGTTCTTGGCGTCTCACCTCCTGTCAAGAAATGTAAAACTCAGAATATACAAAGCCGTAATTTTACCGGTTGTTCTCTATGGGTGGGAAAGTGGCCTTGTTCCTTAAATGGCAAAAATAAGTTGAGAGTTTTCAAAAACCGGGTGCTCAGAAAGATATTTGGTCCAAAAATGGATGAAGATAGTAGGTAGCTGTATACCTTGTACTCATCATCAGACATTGTTGGGGTGGTAAAATCTCGCAGGTTACGGTGGACAGGTCATGCAGTGCGAATGTGGATATCTAGAACAGTGTTCAAGATATTGAATGGGAAACCCAATGGTAAAAGACCACTGGTAAGACCCAGACACCGACACTAATACACTTTCGAGTTCCTTATGACATAGATTAAGTAAGTAAGTTAGAAAAAAAGACTTACTGCTACTCTTTCTACTGTTTGTATATTAGATAAATATAAAACTTATTTTACTATATATAACTAAGAAGTTTAATTTAATAAATACATTTTCCCCCTTAAATATCATTTAATTATAGTAATCCAATAGTTAATACTGGTAGAATATTGTTGACAGTTCCTTATCTTTAATCATATAACAAATATTTAAATCATAAAGTTTGAAATGCCTTAAAGGTCAATGCTAATAACTCAATGTAGAAGTCACCAAATCCATTTATATAATATTACTCTAGATCTGTCTGTCTAAAATAGATTTTCTGTCCATCTATTTGTTTGATGCCAGTAAACTCGATAAATACTCAATCGATTGAGACGTGACTTATTCCGTTATACTCCTTATTTTTCAGGAAACAGGGTAAGCTATATACAATCAAGCTATCCCATGAACTAGTAAAGTGGAGTCTAAAAACTGACTTATTATAGAAATATTTCCATATTTAATTTGTAACTATTCAAATACATAAAATTTTAATTTCTAAATCATCTTAGTAAGGCTCCTTGGCAATTGTTTTATTCAGCCTACTTTTCACGTTTTGTAACATAATCCAAACAATAAAGGTATTAATATTTAAAAATAATTTAAGATTTGGTTACGTTTCCCTGTGGTTAGTATTTATATTTAAAAAACAGAGCTTATTTGTAGATTCCCCGCACCAGTGAGTTAAAAATAATTGACATAGTTATGAGGAAGATTGCTAATCGACTCTGTGTTCAAAGATCTGTGCACCAATAAACAGCGAAACTGGTGAAATATAAGATATTTAAACTCTATGAACGTTTTACTCCAGTTTTAAATTGGTGAAATATCATACAAACTAAACAAATAAAAACTCTATGAGAACTATATTTTGAAGTTACACTTAGAGAGATGGAAACCACTCAAATGGAATTAGATCAGCCCTCTCTTAGAAAAAGCTGGTTTAATTTAGAAATAGATACTGTTTAGTAGATTGAGATTATAAAAACTGTGCTATAAAAGTCATACAAATTTTGCTACAAGAAATAAATACGTGTAAGATTTTGTTTTGCCATAAGTTATCAATTGTTAACAAATCTATAATTTAGCCTTTAAAATAAGTAAGTATATTTATTTTGAAATCTTTGTTAGATTCTTACAATTCCACTAATAAATTATTACGTTTTAGCTAAGCAATAAAATCAATTTAAAAAGTCTATAAAAATCAGAATACCTTAAAAAATATCTCCAAGGGCGAAATTTAAATGAAACTCCGTACTTAAAGCTGATAAATATTTTGAGAATAAAAATTTTATGCTATGAAATATCCAAGCATGTATTTTTAATAATAATAATAATAATAATAATGATAATAATACTTAGCAACATGTACTACCACCTATTCGGGCTATACGCTTATTACACTAATGGTTTAGGAATTTGGAAAGTTGAATATAGAAGAAGTGAACCCGCATTTGCGTGGAGAGTGGAATTATTTTTTAGGGAAAATCACCAACAGTTCACTTAACCGAGACTCTAACCTCGATTTCCGCATCCTCAGCAGTCTAGCTCAACACAAAATTAGCACGTTAGCTAACTACGCCAATGAGGTGGGTAACATGTATTTTAACTACTTGATACTGGTTTAAACAATGGAAATATTTGATCTTCACGATAATGGAACACACGGGGTTTAAATGGTGTAAATGGTAGGAATTTTATTTATTTTAGCACCGCATCTTACAACCCCTTCAAATTAAAGGCTTATGTACTAATCACGCTAGTGTATTATTATTATTATTATTATTAGCACCACGTCTACCCGTTATGGTTATACGCACTTACGCTAATGTGTAATGGTAGGGTGATTGTGGGATGAGATGGAGGACCTACAGTTTAACGTGGAATCCGAACCACGGTGGAGGCCTGGAATTCCCCCACATTCACAAGATGTCTTGTCAGAGGTGAAGGAAGGGTTTGGTAATCAGATAAATCTGTGCCGGGACCGAGGATTAAGCCCCGGCCGCCAGCACAGAAGTCTGACACCTTACCCCTAGACGGACAGGTCACCGATCACGCTAGTGGTTTTATTGTTTAGTAAGGTTATTATTAGAGGAGGTGTACCTGAATTTGAGGGAGGGGTGAGTGTAAACTATTTTTTGAAAGAAACACTTTCAGGATACCTGACCTAGATTCGAACCTTGATCTCCCTGACATCTTAAGATTTGTTTATTGCGAGAGTGACGCCTTAGACAATGCGGCCACTTATGTGGGTCGTTTGCAATCTTTATCAAGATAGAACTCAGGTAATAAACAAATATATATCTGAATATATAAAAAAAATCATGAATATTTATCTAAATTTGTAGCGTCACATTTTTACGGTTTATCAACCGGCAGTCCAAATACTGGCATAGATAAGTGGCCTCATTGAAACTGGTCTGCAAGAAAATATTAATTATAGTTGTCCTTGTATTTTAGGAACAACTATCTAAATTAATATTTCTTTTTTCTTGTAAAGAATATTAATTTATCTTAAATCTTATTTTAGTAACTCATAAAACCGCTAGCTTATTAACTACTAAAATGTACGCAACTTTATTGCATGAATAAGAAAAAAATATATTTTAATGAACACTAGCTTACAAACAAATAAATAACTAAATGTTACAAACACCAAAATGATATGTAGGCCTATAATGTTGATGCTACTCTCCCAATCCAAAAGGGAAGAGTAACATCAACATTAAAGGGCTACATCTCAATTTGGTGTTTGTAACATTAATTTACTTTTTTATTTGTGCGTTAAGTTTCATAAAATGATGTAATGGTTCCCATTTACACATTATAGTTCGATCGTAATTTAGAAGACAAATAAGAGTTTTAACACAAAATATATCTACAATTCATATTATTATATCAAAATGAATTGTCAATAGATTGGTAGTAAAAGAATATATAATTTTGTATTACTAATACACCACCATTTAATTTATTAATCAGGTCCATAAGACAATATATAAAAGCTAGTTATATTTAAATGGAAATCGTTATCTCTTACTCATGTCTTTGCTTCCTTAAAATTTCTCGCAATATGAAATGAGCACAATAATTTGAAACATTTACACGCAACGATTTCATATAATATGTATATGATATCCATACTTTATTTTTGGAAGCTTCCTGAATGTCACATAGACTCTTTTCCTAAATGAACTGAACCAACAAACAATACTATAGCTCTCAGGTAATCCAAGTAGTAAAGAATATTCTACCATTCTTCCTCTTGGATTATGCACGTTTACTTCATCTAAAGTTTAAAGTCCAAACTCTTCTCCTCAGTACTATCCTTTACACAGTAAGGTGTCACTCTCGCAATAGACTAGACAGCCAACGATGGGGAGATTGGGGTTCGAATCCTGGTGCCAAAGATGTTTTAATAAATGGTTCTCCAGTCTTCCTCTAGGCAAACGCGCGTACACGTCCTGTTATATTAAACCTTATTCATTAGCGTAGTTAATAAATACGCATTAAACCCGAACGGTTAGTAAGACGCAGTACAAAAAAAAAACACAACTATTATACTTAGTGCTCTTCTTAGCTTGAACTTAGTCTTGTTCTTGGACAAACATGAGCGGAGTGACTTTGGTCAGAAAGGAACTTTAAATTTTATGGGTGCATATTTATGTATAATATATTATTTGACAAAGATTATCATTCTACAGCCAATTTGCACTATCTGAAAACTATAATAGCTGAAAGACACATTCTTAGGAAGATGTATTTTAATGAAATATAGCATCTGCTTGTAAAACATGAGTTCTTTGTTGGATTCCTGACCTCCCAGTCCGTGTAAATCCTCCCGTTGCGAATTAATGAAAACTACAAAATCTATGTAACACCACTCTGTGGGCATGTTCTTTGAGGCTTTCTACAAACTACTCACAAGATTTTATTTTGGATCCCTGTGAGGTTGGAATGGTCGGGCCAGTTTCATTGTCAGAATTACCACGCGTCAAGTGTGGTGCGACTCAACGCACCACTTAAACTCGAATGGAATGGTTCAATTTTGCATCTGAAAATGGCGCCGCACTTGAAGCGTGGTAAGTCTGACTATGAATACTGGCCCATTCCATTCCGGTCTAGCTACATGTCATCTTGTATTTAGTATAGCGCCGCACTTGAGGCGTGGTAAGTCTGACTATGACACTATTCCGTTTTCTCCAATATGGGTGAAAGAAGGTAGCTCACGAGTGATTTAAATTTCAATACACATAAATAAATGATTTGCATATTCTATACAGACCGGAAATGAGCGATTAGATACAAACATACCGTTATTGAGCTTAGTTTAAGGTGGGATGGAAGTATCCTTGAGTTAAAATTATTTTTATGAAAAAAATTTTTTTGGCCAAAATAAATAAAATTTTGCTTCAATATATATATATATATATATATATATATATATTTCAAAAATCATTTTATGATCAAATTTAAACAAAAATAAAGCATGCAGTTCTTGTATTGACGGCCATTTTCTGATTCAATTTTAGTAAAGATGTACAATATTTAATAACACACCGATAATATAAGTTGTATAAGGTATTGTATCAATAAAAATGTTAATATATATATGATTAGTTTAATTTTTCGGCTATAGTAATCCAAACAGCTCTTGAATATTTGTCATGGACATCTATACATTTGACCAGAACTTTTCTCTTAATTTAAAATTAGTTTCTGTTCAAATGCCAATATGTTCATTTTTTTTTAAACAAACTGTCATGATAACTACATATAGAACATTAAACTAAACGTATCAACTGAAGCAATATTATAATTATGTTGGCCAAAAATATTTATATATAAAAACTATTAACAAAAAGTACGGACCTTAGCTCCCATTCCATTTGACTGCATTATAAAAGACCTCTGTTTTTATCGAGAACGCTCGTTTGAAATTAATCTTAGTCCAAAACTAGTGTCATTGTATTTAGTTTACATTAGTAGATTCACCATTTGAATCAATGAACACAATATTTAGTATTGATGAACGTACAAACCACGTGGTTGTAATTATGTCAGGAAACAGGAGTTGGTTGTCCTAAAAACCATTACTGGGTCTCAGGGTTGAATTGAAATCAGGCTCTATGAAAAGAGGGTTCAAGAAGTACATTGTACCTGCGACAGGGGGCTAGAGAGGGGCCTTGACATTTCCTGGGATCTCAGAAAATGTTTGAATATATTAAATACTAGCATTCACATTTTCACTACTATTACTAAGTTATAAGTGAAGGTATATTATTTGATGTCTTATTGATTCTACGCCATTTTTTAGATGTAAAAGTATACATTATATATCCTTTTTACTATTCATTTTTTACTTTCTCGCTATCTTACTGGTAGAGAAAATATTGTGATCGTCAACAAAATCGAACTCGAGATTTTTATGAATCTTGACGTTTTATGACCCCCCGAATCCAAAAGTGCTGTGTTTGACTTTCCGTCTGTCTGTCTGTCTCTCCAACTAGAGCCTAAACTGTTTTTACCGTTTGGGCTAAGACTTGGTAACTAGGGATTTCATAGGGTTGCCCCGAAAATTTTTAGGAATTGGATATCTAACCCTAAAATTAAGGGTAATTTACGGAAAGGTAAAAAGATAAAAAAGCAATTTTCTCAAAATCGGTTCAAAAGATTTCGATTAAATTTCATTTCTAAGCATTTATAAATATTACAAACAAAATGGATTCTTTCAATATTTCGGGAAAATGATTTTAAGGGCTCCGGTCTGACGCATAAATTAACTTTTTTTTTATAATATCTCTAAAATATTTGAGATATTAAATTACTTATTGTTACAAATATGTAGGTATCTTTATAATACAAATATTGTATAAGAAGACAATTTTTATAAAACCAATAACTTTCAAACTATACGTAAATGTATATATTTTTTAACTTTTCGAACAAAAAATGGTAAAAGTATTGCGACCTCAAAAGAAAATCTAGCCTGAAATGTTGATGGATGTCAACGTCTCAAGACCTCCCCAAACCTTAAAAAGTGGTCTTTGAAATGACGTCTGTCTACGTGTATGCTTAAACTTAAAATTAAGAGTTGTTTAAGAAAGGGAAAAAAGAAAACAAAAATCGGTTTTCTCAAAATCGACTATAACGATTTTGATTAAAATTCGTATCTAGGTGTTGGATAGTATTATAAATAAACTGGTTATTTTCATTTTACCATGAAAATGAATTTTAGGGTACTTTAAAGAAGCAAAAACTTCCGTATCTCCGCAACTATTTGAGATACTAAATAACTTATCATTGAAAAACTGTAGTATTAATAAAAATAAAAAACTTTTATATGAAATATATTTTTATAAATCCAACAGTTTCTGAGATATTGACAAATATATTAATACAATTTTAAGAGCTTTAGTTGCAAAGAGATACTAAAGTTTTAACGCAATAATTCTCCAATGCCATAAAGTAAATACATATATGTTAGTCTCTAAAAGCTTATGTTGTTTTCCTTTAAACCTCTTAAGAGAAATGTTTGTACAACAATGATCTATATCCATTTTAGACTCAATAGGCAACATTTATATTTCTTATTGGTCAATATTTATAAATGAGGAATTTAATAGCAATGCGATGGCATGAAGATTTGCCACACCAAGTAAAGTGTCGAAAATTTTAACCCAAAGTAGAAATTTTAATACAAAAGTGTGACCCTTGTGGACCCAATAATGATCTTTTTTTTATCGGTCTAAACATACAAATGAAGACATTTATTCTTTAAAAACAAAATAATAAAATTTAAAACCGGGCCTAAAAAAAGTCTTACATATATATAGTGAAATTTATGCTTGGTTTTGCTAATGTATATTATTTCCTTTCACATACATTACGAGTTTTGAGTAAATATCTCCATTTTCAAACGAGCGAGTGAGAAAGTCCGTGCGGAGTTTCATACTATTTATTTTATGATATGATTGATTAATTAGTTTCATTATTTAGACAGGATTAAAGAGGTACCGAAAAACTTTGTACCTCTTGATAAAATTTCTCTCAGAGGCCCTGATTAACAGTGTTGCCAAATTATAGTATGTATTGCGAGACCACTTCAAGCCCGTCTCTATAAGAGCTATTACCTGCATCGGCACAAGATGTTGAACGAATTTTTGTCAAAAGAGTATTCAAGTGACATTTAACGTGTGATGAAATAAATTCGATGGATATTTTGTATTCTAGTATATATATTTTAAGCGTAATTGCAGGCGATTATAATCTATTTCATTTTTAGTGCCTGATAAAATATAACCAAATAATTCAACATTACTTGAAAACTCCCCTGTAATTTTGTTAACTTAACTATAGAAAGTTGTTTATGTTTATACATATAAAACATATGTAAATAGAATAGGGGTTACTAAAAGAGTGTCAGATAAAAAAAACACAAATTATAAAATAATAGTGTCGACTGTTTATATACAATATATATATATATCCCACAATAATTTTCAGTTCTAAACATCTCACATATTCTTAATAATACTACAAATACAAAAAAAATTTTGAATCTTTTTTGAAAGATTACCAATTAATTCTATTATATACATAAAAAATACAAATATGGTATACTAAACATTTACTAAATCCTGCTATATTTATTTAAGAGATGTTTAAGGACTCAAGGTAGGATTTCCCATGTTGATGAATTTAAGTTTTATTCAGAGAGTTTTAAGATGTAACATTCGAAAAAAACTCAGAAATTATTAAATAATTATGTTAATATTTCTATTTCCACAAAATTGTATTTTATCTTGAAGGAGTTTTTGTAAATGTATCTTTTATAAATCATTAACAACTTAGGCTATTTGGCGTAGTCACGAGAATAGCATATAGTAATTTTCCTGTCAGGATGTAGATTAAAATGTTCTGCGCTACTATATGTTTATCTTGGAATAGGAAATAAGAAAAAGGTAATTTTAAAAAGCAGATAAATGTTTTCAACTCGTCAGAGGAAGAGGGAAGTTTTATCAGTAGATAAACAAGAAGCCCCACGGGGTGAAATTTTCATTTTCTTCTTCACGTTCAATTTCGTACATTTGGTGTCTATACTCCATTCATGGTAGGAATTACTCTCTGAAAGGTATTTTTTCCTACCAATATCCTACTATATAATAGAGTTCTGGTAGGAAAAAAGGCCTTTCAGAAAACAATTCCTACGCTGAACCGACTTTACGTGTGATAGTCTTTAGAGTGGTTAGGTGCGTCAAGCTAAGATTCAACCCACTTCGAAAAATATCTTCGAAATCTCCAATTAGGCAACGTCGTTAAACTGACACCATATTTATAAAGTGATGGTATAAAATGTACCTAGAAAGACTGTCATTTCTTTATAAGGAGTCACATAATTTTATAGCTGACACATTAATTTCATAAGTGCTTAAAAAATGTTATTTATCCTTATTAAACATTCGATTCTATTCTTTATTTTTTCACTTAAGGGCAATACTACAAAGTAATTACCACACGGTTTTGTTAGTATTGGAAAGTATTTTACCTATTCTAGATTTAATGATTCAGATAATATAGTCTGTGATTCATGGGGGAAACACGTGTCAAATATAATCTGTGCTATCCACATTTATACACTTTTTGTGAATGGATAAGGAATGTGTAATTAGACGAAACATAGCTAAATTAGCGGGGATAGATGGAAAACTATTTAAGAAACGTGACCAAAGTTACACCCGGCTGCGAATCAAACCCCGAGGTCCAAGACACCAGATGCATGACACCGATGCAGATGTTAAAATAGTATAGTATTTATATGTTTGGTTTTATCAGGTAATACTACCAACCTTTACTCTTTTTAATACGCCTCTATGACTCAAATTTCAATTATATCAATATATTTATTTTACATAGGAAATTTATTTAAAATGAGTGATATTGTAACCTAAGAAATTGAGAAATATATCCAATGAAGTATGGTTTAAAATTTATTAATGGGTGTACAACCCGAACGATAAGACGCGATTTTAAAAAAAAATTCAGTGCTGTTTATAATTCCGTGTTTATGTCTATCTGTATGGGCTATCCGTGTAGTTTCGGGAAAGTGTATCCATATTTGTTTGATAAGAGATTGTAAATTATTATACATAAATGATTGGAAGAGAATAGGGATAACTGTCTCTCATTGCTTTTCAAACTTTATTTATTTCAAACTCTAAACTTATTTTCTCATAGTAAGTAGAGTGAATATAATTAATTATACATTTATGCAGTTTATTAGTTTTAAACTTAACACAGCTGCTTGTAAAGGATTTTTTTTTTATGTTTTCTTGAAAGAACTATTTGATATTTATTCATAAAGAAATTGGTTTATTTTGAAGAGCTCAAAGTCCAATCATTTTTGCTACAGATTATCCTTCTCTTTCGAGAATTTGCCATTGTTCAGTATTTTTTAAAAATATATATAGGTTTATTCACATATATAAGTAATCTGAAACTGAAATAATATGTAATATTTTTTTTTCGTGTCTCTCCCAACAGTAGTTTATACATTTCTATGAACGATTACAAAAGTATCATTCAAAACTTCCTAAGCTATATTTACACACTGGATAATAATAGTTAGAATTTCTTTGGTTCACTATGTTTCCTCATTATAACGGTTATCTGGTTTGGTTGTGTGTCTACTGATTCGTTTAGTGTGAACTTTAATCATTTATTTGTTAGCTTTAAAATAAATATCACTGTTAACGCTGGTCTATTTTATACATATTCCATTAACTTATTTTATATTGATATTATGATGTTCAAACATTTCACACCCAATAAATAAACAAATTATTTTCAGAGATAATAATAGTAACCATACATTTTATACCACTCACGTAACACTAAATATGTAATAGCTGCGGTAATAAACCAATAATCTATTTATAAGAAATAGTGTTTGCTTCTTGGAGAAACTTAACAGAAGACCGAAACTATTCTAACTCGTAAAATTATGTGCCAATGAATGAAAAGGGCGCGAATTGTTCCAATTCTGGTTTTAGAATTACTCCGTATATATATTTAGTTTTTCGTTCAAGTTTAATAAGATTTTTTCTAATTTTACTCGTTCACAATTGATATTGAGTCTTAATTTTCAAATAAAACTCTTATAAACTTGTTGAAACATTTACAAAAATTAGTCCAAAACAATGATAATTGAAATCGGATCCAGACCCGAAAATTATTTATTCTGGATCGCGATAAAAATTACCTTCACTATAATACTATTCATGTACATATTATTTAAGGAATTTATATTTGATTAATTTAAATGAAATATTGTCTTAATCTTATTCCTATCAGTGAGACTAGTCCAAACATGTATTCATTTTGGGGAGAATTATTTTATTTTCGTAATATCTAGCATATCTAATAACCAACATATCTACTGCCAAGCTTAAGTTAATGTCTGTTTAGTAAGAAAATGTATTGGTAAGCTGGTATAATACTCTTAAAAAATGTGATGCAGGAATTTGAACCCCTTTCAAGCTATTTTCTTAAAATATTTCTCCAAAACCAATTTGATAGTGTCTTTGATTTTTTTCTACACTTTTCTTGATGTAAAGATACTATGTTTATATTCACATGTTTTTAAATGAAGAATATTTAATTTGCCATTTCTTGAAAAGAAGTAATTGAATCTTACTAATGATACGCTTTTTAAATAAAAAGACTATTTATGTTGATTAGTGAGAAAGTTACGAATACATTTACATTTCAAGAAAGATAGTTTACTTTTTATGATTATATGTTTATAATGGATTCAAAAATGCCTTGTTTGGTAGTTCTTTAATTAAACCAACCGCAATAAAATTATGTATTCAACCAAATATTTGATGGTGATGATAAACATAGTCAAAATAAATACGTTTCACATTAACCGCAAGTAGATATTTCCAATTTTTTTTAAAAACTTAATTACTTTTCCACGTCTTTCCTTGCTGGGTTTATGCACATTCATCCGATGTTAAGTTGTCAGTATGTCAATAAATAATGTTAAGAAATTTCAATATCATCAAAGTAAATATTTTGATGCTAAGTGATCATAGATATCCGTTCTCATATAGCAGTTCACTTTCTCCTCGGCGTTAGCTAGCATTTTTCACTAACTTTCTAATCTAATAAAAACAATTATTATATTCCACAACTAATTTATAGTATAGCAATGTTTTAGTAAATAAAAATAAATACTATAGTAAAATTTTATCTTATTGTTTTGTTCACTTATTGTTTGTAAAGTCAAAAGAGCTAAGATAATGAATTTTTATGACGCTTCATTTCCCATTTGAAATTAAGAATTTAAAGTTTAATTTCTAGTTATAGTCACACGCCTATATTACTATAATTTAAACGTATCTGTAATTTTATATATATATTCATGGTACCCAAAACATATTAGGTTTTATTAAACTCTGTGTGGATGGTGGAATACTATACAGAAATAACAAATTTTATATACAAGTAATAAAACGAATCTAGGTAAAATACCCTTTAGACATGTGAATATTTATCTTCAATAGATCAAATAGTTTATAATACTTTTATCGGAGCTTACGATCTTTCCAGACAAATTGAAATATTTTCAACATCAATCTCACTATATCTTGAATATTTCCTGAAATAATAAATAAAACTGTTTAAAACTGTATAGTCACGAAATGATTCTCATACTTCCAATAGCTATCACATCTTTATTCAAAACTAGGCATCGAATATTATGGTGATATTTGTCCGGTCTATATGTAGCCATCAATTTATAAAATAATGAATTAAACAAACTTGCTAATATTAACTAAGAACTTGGAGATATTTTATCATACCTTGTAGATATTTCCGATTAATTAATTCTCAAAATCGGGATCTAAATTGTATAACTATTTGGTTTCTTACAAATACTAATAGAATGTGAACCAATTTATTCTTTTGATATTAAATATATACTAACATAATTTATTAATCTGTAAAATGTTTCTTATTCACACAAATTAAATTATATAAATTATTAAAAATCGTGTACGTGCTTAAAATACGTTAGTAGTGGACCAAAACCTATATTATTACTTGATCATCAAAATATTAGCGATAAAAATGTTTTCACTTTATAATAGTTGATAATAAATAATTGGCATATAGTATATTATAGTCGTTTATGGAAGAACAACTAGATCATGTTCTAGATAACATAATGTTTATATAAGACGTATCCTACCTGCACATCTGGAGACCTGAGCTGCTAGTTTGTGTCGAGTTCGGTCAGTCTATTTCAATTAGTGATGTTTTGATTTCCTTGTCGATTATCACAGGTTATACGATAGAAGTAATCACCACCGCTAGTCATTTGTTTCAGTAGGCTCTCACTCACTAGTACGGATCACTTAACTGCTTCAAAATATCACTTTAGTCAACAGTTGGTTTTAATTTTTTAAACCTAATAGGATTCAATTTACTTTTGTACTTGTATAGGCACAGTGATTTCTTACAAAATTTATGAAGGGTTATTGTCAAAAAGATAGGAAAATTTTGTTTGAAACTTTAGGATTAATTTATCTTTTTTTTAAAAATATATGTACCATCAAAATCACAGAAATTTTTCTAACAGTGTTTTGGTTATAATTTGAATGAATATTCCAAACGTTAATATCGAAATGTTGGTTGTATATATTGGCTTGTCTTCAGGAGATAATTTTAGGATGTCTTGGCAGAATAGGAATTACTGTGATAATAATTGAAATTTAATTGAGTTTACTATTCTTGAAAGGTGGAAATGAATTTGGTATTAATCGGAGAAATAAGACTGGTGTAAAGTAACTATATGCCTGTTTATTGTATTTGGTTAAAAAGGATCTATTGAAGTTTGGAGGGGAGCTGTATGGTAGTCTGAAGGACAATGTTTAGGATTAGGATTATGTGTACTTGTTAAAAGATTTGTTATCATTGGAACTGGTGGATCTGGTTGACTGTATGAGGCCTGTGCACCATAATAAGTTGCCTTCTTCACAAGAATTAGTCAACTGCTACTTTCATGATGTTACAATTGCTCACAGAGGGAATCAATCACATGTGCCTATCTTAGAAGAGAGACGTAAGTGAATTGCACGATTCATCAGCAGAGTTGTTCATTAGTTGATAGATAGTTGACGCAGTTGTTCACAATCGCAATCGCACACGAAACAGATGAGTTCTTGAAACGATTGTTCACTGTAATATTTGAATCGATTGTTGTATTTGGATGGTCTGGTAGGTTGTATGGTTGTTGTATGGTTTACATATTATATATTATGATGATGTTAAATTATAAAATATAGCCACAAATATAGATATGAATGTTGCTTTCGCAGTTTCGGTGCCCAATTGTATAGTTATATATTCCTAAAACCATTTGCCACTTTGAAAGACTCATGTAAAAGAAATGTCTTCTTATTGATGTTATTTGTTGTTTTGCCCAGTTCTGTCAGTATAATAGCCACTTGATTTTAAAATAATAATCTAAACACTTTGAAATTAGCCCTTATTTCAATTAAAATATTATCAATTTGTTTGCCACACTTTCTGTAGTATTGAAGAATCTGTTGCTATGTGGATGGTTGATACTTGAGGTGTTGCTGTCCACTTAAAATATTATTTATGGTCCGGATTTAAATAACAACAGGAACTTAATTTTTCAATAGTATTTTGCATCTTGATTTATAGACATGTTTGTTGTGTGTGTCCGTGTGTGCCATCTTTCCCAAGTTGTTCACTAAAACAAAGAAAAAAAATATTTAGAGCTTTAACAAGTTTAAGCATTTTAACATTTAAAAACCAAGTACACGTTTAAATTTCACTTGATTATCAATTGAAATACAATTTATTAATAGCTATAAGAAAGTTTGAGTAACCAATGCTAAATATTTATGATAGTTATTTTTATGACCTCTAGAAAATAAAAAGAATACTATTATTTTAAAAGTGGATATAAACGATAGTTTAAAAAATAAAGTACAAAGTCATTTGGAATATTTATGGTAAAAATATTCTAAAACTACTCTCCCTGTCCCATATTAAAATAAATAATTCAATCCTTCTAAAGAAAAAACCGAATATTTAGAGAAGCCTAGATTTGCACTGTAAAGTTATTAAGGAGAATAAATGTAGTTTTAATATTAAATATACAATCACACAAGTATTTAATAAAATTCCCAAGTAATTAAAACTCAATTCAAAACTAACCACAATCAAATATATAATTTTTATATAATCAATGATGGAATATTTAAACTTGATATTCATATGAATAATTAAGAGGCCAAAAAAGATAGACTTGACACAGTCCTAAATATATACATTTCAATAATAATTAAGAAAATAATATAAAAAGACCGACATTAGTAACACTTCAAATACTAGCAGTTTCACAGGTAGAAATGATGTTTCAAGTTTTTAAATATCACTCAGAAAGTAAACAAATTAATCTTTTCTCACATAATTTTTTTTTTCAATTTCATTAAACAAATATATAAAAAATACACTTGGATAAGTTTTTCACAATTTTACAATAAAAAAATCACAAGAAATCTCGTATTTCCAAACCTTTTTTTTTTCCCGCCCACGAACAGGTTTTGATTTGTTCTCCTACCCCATCCAAATGTGTGTCCTCTTCGCAAGCCAAGCACAGGCACACACACAACATGTGCTAAATGTGCATCATCCCTACACACAACTAGCCTGGCATGCCCGTCGGAACCCTTCGACGATGCACATACAATTTCCCCTCACATGCAACAAAACTG
>CABFVX010004556.1:12327-63518 GCA_902151425.1 Timema shepardi | reverse complement strand
TTGACTATCAATTTGGGTTACACGCATGTATTTAAATTACGCTAATGGGGTAATGACGAGAAAGTATAATTTGTTGGAAATGTACCTGAATTTGTATCTTAGAGGGAGAGTGGGAGATGATCATCAAACCATAATAGACAATCTTGATGTATTAGACTACGTAACCACCAGCACGGTTGATACATGATTTTTTTATTATTATTTTAATTGCTGTTATCAAACTATTAAGTAAGTTTTAATAATGAAATGCACTTAATATATACGCTCTTCTTCTTGCGGAAGTTAATTGATAAATGAAACTAGAAGTACTGAACCATTCAAACACTGATATAACATCAACTTACTAGAGAAATAATGTTAAAAAGCCATACACACTTATGTTTGCTTCAGGTGCGATGGAAAGGAACAATAATTCAGGCGAGTATTTCTACAACTTCCTGCCTCTGTGATCTAGTGGTCAGGGTTCCTGGTTACAAATCTAGAGCTCCCAGGTTCGATCTCTGGTCCTTACAGACTTTCTGTGAAGCAGTGAATCTGGAATAGGTTAAGCTCAGCCTCGTGAGTATAAATGAGAAGCTACTTGAATAAAAAAAAATAGCGGCTTCGGTCTATAAAACCGAGACTAACGGCAGGAGGGTTCGTTATGCTGGCCGCATGACACCCTATATCCAAAGAAGTGGGCAATATCTTCGCCAAAATGCAATGGCTGTTCATTCGGTATGATTTAATTGCGACCTGATACCATGGAGCTCTTATAATAAAATTATTATTAATATTACTATTATTATTAGTAGTATTATTAGTACCACATCTTACTACCCATTCGGGTTATACGCACTTACGTTAATGTGTAGTGGTAGGGTGATTGTGAGATGAAATGGAGGACCTACTGTTTAACGTGGGATCCGAGCCACGTTGGAGGCCTGGCACTCCACACATTCACAAGTTGTGATTAATACACGTCTTGTCAGAGGTGAAGGAACGGTTTGGAAATCAGATAAATCTGTGCCGGGACCGAGGATTGAACCCCGGACCCCCAGAGGTCTGATACCTTACCGCTTGACCCCTAGTTCACCTCTTGGGACAAAATAAATCAAATAGTGCTTCGGTAGATGCAATTTTCTCAACGGTTCTTGAATATTCGTCACGAGCAGCCTGGAATTTATTGACTACTTGTTCCCCTGTAGTACTACAAAAAAATCTCATCAAATTCCACTGTGCCCAGAGTAGATTTAAAGCTGTGAAAATCCCAGGGCTGTACAAAATTGAAAACCCCCAACATTTTAAAAGTATTTTCTTTTCAACTTTACAACATTATTCATTTTTATTTGTCACATTAACTGTCAAAAGCTTAACGTTTAAGATTTTGTCATCTGCGTCCTACTACCCGTTCGCGTTATAGCCTACTCTTATATACTAAGTACGCTAATGGTTTCAGGGATTAGGAAGGATATATTTAGAGGAAGTTTACCTGCACTTGCGTGGAGGGAGAGTGAAAAACCATTTAGTCAAAACCATCCTCAGTACACCCTACTGAGATTCAAACCTCTATCATTGGCAGTCTAGTCCACTGCGAGAGTAGCGCCTTAAGCCAAGCGGCCACCGAAGCGGATCTATATATATATATATATTATATATATATTTGTTTAAAAACACTTAATAAATTATTTATTTTGTTTGTTGCTACATAATGTTGACAAGGAGAGAAAAATGTCAAAGTTTTGAAAGCCAGAATACTGTAACTTTATTTTATTCATAAATTCATAAATACAAGTATTCATAAAAAAAATTTAGAGGCCGTGGGGCACTAGGCCCTGTGCCTTATATCTGGGCCTAACTGTGCAAATAACATCTATTCATGAGATTATGATATTAATCTGTCTAGGAAATTAAACTAAGCGTATATACTAAAGACATATTTTATGTATTTGGTTCAAAATTAGTTTTGCTATAAAATCAGCAAAAGTAATTTCCACACAACACTAAAAATTAATACTCTCAAGTTGAGGTCGCTTTACCCGGTGATTACATACCTAGTTCACAAGTAAATGGGTTGAGGTCCACTTAATGCAAATATATATTGTTAAATTATTGTTTTTACACGTGCTCTACCTTCAAATACGCTTATTTAACACCTTAAATAATACTAACGGGGATCTCAACACAACTTATAGGCGGCTATGTTTTTGCCCCATTTAAATATTTTATTTGGATCCCCCAGGATTATAGCCTATGTCTCTTGGAAGTAGTTGCTCCGAAGCTCTTATTCCAATGTTGAGGCCTGTAAATAATACATGTCATTAGAAACAGCTGCGCCAGCTCTATGAAGGGAGAGAGTCTAGATTGATTCAAGCAGACGGTCCATTTGGTTCTTGTTTCCCTCGGCACAGGTCAGCAGTGCGCTGCCCATGGAGGTCATCACATTCCCAATGGCGATCCCAATGGGAATAAATGAATCCAATAGTATGTTTAGTTATATGAAAATAGCGAATGAGAATTGTTAAAATTGTTATTAGTGTCTACGTGTGGGCAGTTCTTCATTTATTTTAGCACCATATCTTACTACCCAATCGAGCTATATGCTAATGTACTGATTACGCTAATGGGTTAGGTATTAGTAATATGGGTTTACAGGAAATGTACCCGCATTTATGTTGAGAGGGAGGGTGAGAAACAACTTAAGAAAAAACATCTTTAATACACCCGACCAGAATCAAAACACTTTCTCTCCGTTATCGGCAGTCTAGTTTATTGCGAGAGCAGCGCCTTAGACCATGAGGCCACCGAAGCTGGTTTTGTAATAATTAAATGTATTCACGTACTAACCTATCAAAAACGCATATACTTATTTCTTAAATATAGTGAGGGGTTTTAAAAAGTACTATTGTATCTGATATTTTGCTTAGGGTAATTATTACCTCATATTTTAAGGCACGGTCCATCTTGTATTAATTTAATGTCAACATGGTTTTGGGGTGAAGGGCTTGCATCATGAGCCGATATTATTGGGTTCACACCCAGCTGAGGTCAACAGATTTTTTTTGGAGCGAAATACATAGCACAGCTTACCTCGGAGGGTAAGTAAAGTCATCGGCCCCACGTCGATGGTCGCATATAAAAGAACCCTAGAAGGTTTGTGAAAATAACTTTCCCAACAGAGTTGGTAGGTCTTTTTATATCCACTCTTAGGAATTCAGTTTGAAAGGAAACGGGGAACCACCATAACTTTTGAACTCCCCTAGTACACGATATTTCTACCAGATGATGTAGATAGCACTATCCAGCTGAAGGGATGAGTACATGCCCAGCACTATCCGGCTAAAGGGCTGAGTACATTCCCAGCACTATCCGGCTAAAGGGATGAGTACATGACCAGCACTATCCAGCTTAAGGGCTGAGTACATGCCCAGCACTATCCAGCTGAAGGGCTGAGTACATGCCCAGCACTATCCGGCTAAAGGGCTGAGTACATTCCCAGCACTATCCGGCTAAAGGGCTGAGTATATTCCCAGCACTATCCGGCTAAAGGGATGAGTACATGACCAGCACTATCCAGCTTAAGGGCCGAGTACATGCCCAGCACTATCCAGCTGAAGGGCTGAGTACATGCCCAGCTGGTCATTGACATTAAAACAAAGAAAACCCGTTAATAACAAATAAATATATTGGATAACACAAGATTATTATTATTAGCACCACGTCTTACTACCCGTTCGGGTTATACGCTCTTACACTAATGTGTAGTGATAGGGTGATTGGGAGATGAAATGGAGGACTTACAGTTTTACGTGGAATCCGAACCACGGTGGAGGCCTGGCATTTCCCACATTCACAAGATGTCTTGTCAGAGGTGAAGGAAGGGTTGAGGTGAAGGAAGGGTTTGGTAATCAGATAAATTTATGCCAGGACCGAGGATTGAACCCCGGCCGCCAGCATAGAAGTCTGACACCGTACCCCTAGACCACCAGGTCACCCGTTGATAACACAATACATTTTACACATTAAGACTAATTTAGTTTCCGTCTGCTGTGCATACTAGATTTAGTTGGCAAGAACTTTCCCTCGTATTTTCATTGGTTGATACAAAGACTGTCTGTCTATGGTCAAGTTCATGCTTCACGCATAAAAAGTAACAGTTTAATGAACTTTCTGGATTTGGCCCAATTAATTATTCATTATGAACGTCATAATTGAAAATAACCGTTTCGAACTTCTTCACTATTAGGTATGCTTTATGCATGAATATAAAACCAGCCTTGGTGATATCATAGCTAGCTGCATTATGAGAGACAAAGTGACTTTAAACAAGTATGTATGATGAAGGAAAATTTGAAACAGATGAGCAGGAACCAGAATAGTGGAACTGATTATATTTTGAAACTGACCCATCACTTACGTATAAAAATTGAAGAAGAAGAGTTCCTTGAGATGTTAGAGGATAAAATGTTCCAGTCACTGCAAGACACACATCAAGCTAGTATTCTTAAATGGCAAGACAGTTGAATGAAAAGTGTTTATAAAAAGATGAATGTAAACATTATTTACAACTTTGTAATAATTAGATATTGAGACATATCCAACATTAACAAACGGTGCAGCTATCTGGGTCACACCACCCACAAGTCCCATACAAGCACAATTGTAGGTAGGTAATACAATTAGTCACCATGTTCCTCCTACCAATGTTTTCTGCATGATACATACAGTAGTAATTACAGGGTGTCCCAGACAAATACAGTGATGATCATTTAGGTAGACAGTGGAAAGGCATTACAGGGTGGATTTTAACTAACCACTGTTCTTAAAGATGCTCTTGTCTATCATTAGTGTTAAAAATATTATTTGTTTTTAAGTTTGTTCTCCACGAACTTTAGTTGAATTCGATAGTTCTGAGTTATTTAATAATTTAAAACATAATGGGTTTTTACCACCACCTTTTACTATCCGTTCGGGCTGTACACACACATACATACTAGTTAAGTGAATGTGTTAATTATAAGGAAGGTTGAATTTGGATAAAATGTACCCGCATCTTCCTGGAGAGATAGCAATAAACCGTTAAAATAAAAACACTATGAGTTCAATTAAATGGAATTCGAACTCTGACCCACCTCACCACCACAAGCAATTTAATATATTTAGGCCGTGGTGCCTCAGGCCACACGACTACCATTCCGGGTTGAGAGGTCGGGTTTGAAGCATCATCGTGTAGAGTAGAAACACCTCCAATACACCATGCCGGGATTCGAACCTTGACTTCCCCTTTAGAAGCAAACTATTCTATTGCGAACATGGCACTTTATAACGTAAACCAGTCTGTTGCGAACTTTAAAACGTACCACCACCGATTTAGGTTTAAATTCTAATTTGTATTGTTTCTATAATTATAAGTACAATTTAACCTCATTGCTTTAGCGCAGTTTCACATTTGTGAACATAATTAAATAAGCGATTAATGTATCTCGAATTGAAAACTATTTTTGTTATTCGAATGTCTATTACCAACATGCTCTTGCATAATGCTAATGCTGTTGTAATATTTATTTTAGTGAGTATGTTATTTTATTCTGGCTTTGTGAACACGAATGTTTTTGTAATAACTAGTTCAGAGAATTGGATCGAGGGGCAAGGGGGATGCTGCATTTGATATTTTGATGGGAACTCCGGCTCATGTTTTCCTTGCAAATTTCCTGCCCTGTTACAGAGCAGAATCTGGGGCTAGAGCTCGTATAAGTGAATTCATTAATTCTAATTGGGTGAGAATTTTTTGTTTTTGTTTTGCTATCACAATGGTCCGAAACTAACAGACTTTTAAAACGGGTTTGGAATAATAGCAAAACTATGGATGAACGTAAGGTCTGAAAAGATAAATTGAAAATAGGACCATGTTTAAATCCAATCAAAAGCGTTTTTGGTGGATTGTGATAATATCTTAGCTTACCTACTCTATGGCATTAGGAACTCGTGAGTTCACTGGCGAACTTATAAAAGTTTTCCCACCTATCCCTATCTTGAGATAGTTATATCCAATCCACCTCATTACACCCTATATCTTTCAGTTACATTGTAATATTATCCTCCCATCTGCGTCTAGGTCTTCCTAATGATTTCTTCCCATTGGGTTTAACAGTCAGTACTCAGAACAAGATTCTAGAATATCCCAATCGCGCTTAATGTCCTGCCCACCGTAATATACGATACTTGATTATCCTAACAATATCTTGTGATGAATCCAGGTTATGTCATTCATCATTATGTAACCTCCTCCCCTCTCCCCAGTAGCTTCATCTATTTTTTGACCAAATATAGATGAAGCACCTTGTTTTCGAAACCCTAAATTTGTTTTTATCATGTAAGGTGAGAGATCACGTTTCACACACATTAAGAACAACTCGCGAAGTTATTGTTTTCTATATTCTAAGTTTTACATTCCTGGACAGTAAGCGAAATGTCAACCATTACTTACTGAGTAATAACATGCATATCCTAGCTAGATATTTTTTATATTGTTGTTTGGTTAGAACATACAAGTTCTTCTTCCCCCTTTCATTCCCTCTCCTCTACACACATATGCATTGAAATATATTGAGCATGTGGACATTATGGCGTTACATTAGACAAATGACTCATCAGCAGGGATTCAAACGTAGACCTCAGGTTCGTTGGTTAAGCGCTTGTATACACATTATTTCAAGCAAACAAATATAATAGCTATACACTTTAGCTCCATGACTATCACATCTGATTACCAAACAAAGAGTCCCTGGTCCAATTCTTGGCATAGCCTAAAAATGTATACTTGGTGAAATTGGTGATGTCCCTCCTCTTCTGCAGTGATAAAATAATTTACGGTGTCGTTTTGATTGCGAACAGTCCAGATTACGAACAGTGCAGATTGTGAACAGTCCAAATTACGAACAGTGCAGATTGTGTAACAGTCCAAATTACGAACAGTGCAGATTGTGAATAGTCCAAGATTACGAACAGTGCAGATTGTGAATAGTCCAAGATTGCGAACAATTCAGATTATGAATAGTCCAGATTGTGAACAGTCCAGATTACGAACAGTGCAGATTGTGAACATTCCAAATTACGAACAGTGCAGATTGTGAATAGTCCAAGATTACGAACAGTGCAGATTGTGAATAGTCCAAGATTACGAACAGTGCAGATTGTGAACAGTCCATAATTACGAACAGTGCAGATTGTGAATAGTCCAAGATTACGAACAGTGCAGATTGTGAATAGTCCAAGATTGCGAACAGTTCAGATTATGAATAGTCCAGATTGTGAACAGTCCAGATTACGAACAGTGCAGATTGTGAACAGTCAAAATTACGAACAGTGCAGATTGTGAATAGTCCAAGATTACGAACAGTGCAGATTGTGAATAGTCCAAGATTGCGAACAGTTCAGATTGCGAACAGTGCAGATTGTGAACAGTCCAAATTACGAACAGTGCAGATTGTGAATAGTCCAAGATTACGAACAGTGCAGATTGTAAATAGTCCATGATTGCGAACAGTTCAGATTATGAATAGTCCAGATTGTGAAAAGTCCAGATTACGAACAATTCATATTGCGAATAGTCCAGATTGCGAATAGTCCAGATTATGAATAGTCCAGATTGTGAACAATCCAGATTATGAATAGTCCAGATTGCGAACAGTTCATATTGTGAATAGTCCAGATTGCGAACAGTTCAGATTGTGAATAGTCCAAGATTGCGAACAGTTCAGATTATGAATAGTCCAGATTATGAATAATCCAGATTACGAACAATTCAGATTGTGAATAGTCCAGATTGCGAACAGTTCAGATTGTGAATAGTCCAGATTGCGAACAGCCCAGATTATGAATAGTCCAGATTGTGAACAGTCCAGATTACGAACAATTCAGATTGTGAATAGTCCAGATTTCGAACAGTTCAGATTGTGAATAGTCCAGATTGCGAACAGTTCAGATTACGAACAATTCAGATTACGAACAGTTCAGATTACGAACAGTTCAGATTACGAACAGTTCAGATTGTGAATAGTTCAGATTGCGAACAGTTCATATTGTGAATAGTCCAGATTGCGAACAGTTCAGATTGTGAATAGTCCAGATTACGAACAGTTCAGATTGTGAATAGTTCAGATTGCGAACAGTTCAGATTGTGAATAGTTCAGATTGCGAACAGTTCAGATTGTGAATAGTCCAGATTGCGAACAGTCCAGATTATGAATTGTCCAGATTGTGAACATTTCAGATTGTGAATAGTTCAGATTGCGAACAGTTCAGATTGTGAATAGTCCAGATTGCGAACAGTCCAGATTATGAATAGTCCAGATTATGAATAGTCCAGATTGTGAACAGTCCAGATTACGAACAATTCAGATTGTGAATAGTCCAGATTATGAATAGTCCAGATTGTGAACAGTCCAGATTGTGGACAGTTCAGATTGCGAACAGTCCAGATAATGAACAGTCCAGATTGTGAACAGTTCAGATTATGAATAGTCCAGATTGTGAACAGTCCAGATTGTGAACAGTTCAGATTGCGAACAGTCCAGATTATGAATAGTCCAGATTGTGAACAGTCCAGATTACGAACAATTCAGATTGTGAATAGTCCAGATTGCGAACAGTTCAGATTGTGAATAGTACAGATTGCGAACAGTCCAGTTTATTAATATTCCAGATTGTGAACAGTTCAGATTGCGAACAGTCCAGATTATGAACAGTCCAGATTATGAATAGTCCAGATTGTGAACAGTCAAGATAGATTGTGAATAGTCCAGATTGCGAACAGTCCAGATTATGAATAGTCCAGATTATGAACAGTCCAGATTGTGAACAGTCCAGATTATGAATAGTCCAGATTGTGAACAGTCCAGATTGTGAACAGTTCAGATTGGGAACAGTCCAGATTATGAATAGTCCAGATTGTGAACAGTCCAGATTACGAACAATTCAGATTGTGAATAGTCCAGATTATGAATAGTCCAGATTGTGAACAGTTCAGATTGCGAACAGTCCAGATTATGAACAGTCCAGATTATGAATAGTCCAGATTGTGAACAGTCAAGATTATGAATAGTCCAGATTGTGAACAGTTCAGATTGTGAACAGTTCAGATTGTGAACAGTCCAGATTGCGAACAGTCCAGATTATGAACAGTCCAGATTACGAACAATTCAGATTGTGAATAGTACAGATTGCGAACAGTTCATATTGTGAATAGTCCAGATTGCGAACAGTCCAGATTGTGAACAGTCCAGATTACGAACAATTCAGATTGTGAATAGTCCAGATTGCGAACATTCCATATTTAGAACAATTCAGATTGTGAAATATCCAGATTGTGAATAGTACAGATTGCGAACAGTCCAAATTGCGAACAGCCCAGATAATCTTCATCAAGTAACCTACGTAATCTGCAATCATCCTCACATGTTTTCATGTTTATTTGGAGTGCACTAACATTAGTGCGTGCACAGGATGTGTGTTTATTTAATCACATGTAAACCAAGCAACGAACTCTTAAACAATTCTGTTACTAAATAAATTTATGTCTAGATAATGTTGTCCTGGTTAAAATATAAATAAAAATATTGCCTCATAAGCTATATTGATTAATATATTGGAAATATAAAGTTTTTTTGTCGCAAATGTCTGTTCATACAAACGAATCATGTATTTAAACCATTAGTGATCAACCGCTCAGACAGTTTTGATTAATTATTTATATCAAAGAAATAAATGACATTATGTAGGCTAGTAAACACAAACGAATAACACAAGAAGTGTGGAAAACTCATTAATTTTATTTTATAAAATAAGTAGATAAATAAATTAAAATTTTCCATTGCTATTAATTGAAATTGACATTATATTTGTGAATTTAAACATTAATAAACCTTAGTTTCATTACTATTGTCCAGTTAGACAATTTTGTATAGATATTTTAATAATTTAAATTAGTTAAACAAGTTAATATCGTATTTTGTAATTATTACATTCCAGGTGTTTCTAGAAATTACATTTGCAATATGTTTAAGTGAATATTTATACTATTAATATTAGTTAATTGATAGTTATATTATCCAAGCTTTATGTAACTCAAATATCTCTAAGTTTGATATGAATTACATCGATGACTATAAGTTTTCAACACAAATGCTTTAGTTAGTATTTATATTAAATATTCTTCTTAGGTAAACAACCCTAAGGCTGTTTTGATGTAATTTATATCCATTCGGAGATGGGCATGAGCTCAGCCCTTCGGTTGGTCAATGATGCCCGCATCATCTGGTAAAAATCACATCTACTAGGAGAATTCAGGACGTGTGGTGGTTTCCCGTTGTCATCCACACTGAATATATATGAGCAAGAGTGAAAGGTCCTACCAATTTTACCGGGAAAGTTATCTTCAAATACCTTTCAGGTGTTTTTTTACATGCCACAATCAATATGGACCCAACGGCTTTACTTCCCCTCCAAAAGAAGTTGTGCTACGGTTTTTTTTATCACTTAAGAAAAATCCATCGACCTCAGCTGGATATGAACCTATAAACATCGGGTAGTGATGTGAGCACTTTACCCCAACCACCGAGGTCGACTAATATTAAATAACCCGCCTCGGTGGCGTAGTTGGCTAATGCGCTTGTTGTGTTGAGCTCGACTGCTGAGGACGGGGAGATCGAGGTTCGAATCTCGGTCGGGTGAACNTAGTTGGCTAATGCGCTTGTTGTGTTGAGCTCGACTGCTGAGGACGGGGAGATCGAGGTTCGAATCTCGGTCGGGTGAACTGGGGGTGGTTTTTCCTAAATGGTTCTCCACTCTCCCTCCGCACAAATGAGGGTTCACTTCCTCTAATTCAACCTTCCCAATTCCTAATCCATTAGAGTAATTAGTACTTAAAGCGTATAACCCGAACGGGTAGTAAGACGCGGTGCTAAATATTATTATTATTAATATTATTAAATAATTCCCTAGAAATCTATTAGAATAATTTGTTCACTCTACTGCTAAGCATCTTAAAATATTATAACCTAAATAAAAGGATAACTAAAAATATTCTGTATAACCTTAGAGCGTTCGCTGTAAAAGAGCAAGGAGAGTATTGTGAGAGGATATTTTCCGTTGTAAACAAATGTAATTCTCGGAATGGGACACTAAGCTAAGAGAACAGATTCAGACGTACTAACCCCTCACCAAAACTTACCATTTTATCCCCTATTTCAACCAGATTATGAGAAAACTGAAACTTTTCAACTTTACATCCCAGTTTACTTTTATAAAATAAAAAGTTTTCTTTTGTTATAAAGTACGTCATTCTGGTTCTTCTGTTCTAAAGATAAATGTATGGATGAGATGTGAACGGAGACTAATAACTGTTGTAAAAAAATATGTCTCGTTCCATTGACACATTATTACAGTAATTCTTTTGTACGAAACAAACATATCTCATTTCATGCGTTTTAGATCTTCATTTACACTCATCTGAATCTACTGACGTAAAAAGGTAGAAACGTAGTTTTTTATAGAATTTAACAACTGTTGATCAGTATTTTTGCATCAGTGCACAGATGAACTAAATTAAGAAGTCTATTAAGAGATTACAGACATAATTATTTTTGCTATAAATATTGATAACATTTTATGTGTCAAAAGTTACAGCTGTATATACCATGACTTGACCTATGAATATATTAAGGTGGTTTTAGTGGCTTTGATAACTTTCAGATACTATTCTTCTTATAGTAATTAACAAGGCTCATGTTCAGGGGCTTCCAAATTAAAAACACCCGAGGGCCACAATTGAATCCACGAGCCTAGTGATGAACCGCACTCTAAGCGGCTAGTTCTAGTCAAGTTACTGTGAGTAGAATAGTAAATGGTAAAATAAACATGTTTATTTACGTACTAAACAAATCTGAACAATCCGTTTCTCAACCATCAATTTTACTGTTGACCTCGGTGGTCTTTGGGTAAAGTTTTCAACTCAGGACCTGATGTGTGTGGGTTCAAAACCAGCTGGAGTCAATAGATCTCTCTTGAGCGATAAAAATTCCGTAGTACAAATTTCTTTGGAGGGGAAGTAAAGCCGTCGGTCAGTCCCATTTCAATTGTGGTATGTAAAATAAACCTGGTAAGTATGTGAAAATACCTTTCCAAGCAAAATTAGTAGGCCCTCTCGCTATCACTCATATAAATTGCCGTGTGCTGATGTAATCAGTTGGTTCAGAAAGTTTCCGTTAAATAAATAAAATAAATAGATAAAAAATAATTTTACAACAGTGGCTTAATTTTTACAGGAACTTTGTGGGCCACAAAATAAAAACATGCATTGTGGGCCACAAATTGGAAACCATTGGTCTAGTCTGTCGTTGATGGGGAGATCATGGTTCGTTTTCCAGCTGAAAGCAATAGGTTGGATTTAATTTACATTCCCTGTGAAAAATTGAGGTGACCTGGTGGTCTAGGGGTAAGGTGTCGGACTTTTGTGCTGGAGTCCGGGGCTCAATCCTCGGTCCCGGCACAGATTTATCTGATTGCCAAGCCCTTTCTTCACCTCTGACAAGACGTGTATTAATCACAACTTGTGAATGTGGGGAATGCCAGGCCTCCATCGTGGTTCGGATCCCACGTTAATGTTCGGATCCCACGTTAAACTGTAGGTCCTCCATTCCATCTCACAATCACCCTACCATTACACATTAGCGTAAGTGCGTACAACCCCAACAGGTAGTAAGACGTGGTGCTAATAATAATAATAATAATAATAATAATAAACGCAATTGTGAGTACATTCCCCTTAGAATTATACCAAAGGCCTACTCATCTCTATCCAATTAATATAAATATGAAGACAATTCAGATGGTTAGTAGGCTGTGACGCACAAAAACTTTGTCAGATGCACGATTACATGATAAGACTTGTGTTTGCCTCTTATCTCACTCCCACTACTATAGTTATATCCAAAACTTGCTTCGGTGGCCGCATGGTCTAATGCGTCACACTCTCGTGCTATACTAGACTGCTGATGATAGGGAGACCGGAGATCGAATTCGGGTCAGGTGTACTGAAGTTGGTTTATCTAAAATGGTTTTACACTTTCACTTAATGAAAATACGGGCACAATTCAATCATTTCAATGATTGAGATATGATATAATATGATCAACATGATAGTGGAAGTAAAGTTTATTGTCCAGCAGAACACCTAAATCATTCATATAAAGGGAACGAACTAAGTTATTATTGACAAATTTATAAGTGAAAATATATGATTAGTTTTCATAGTAAAAGATATTGATTTGTACTTAGATTTATTAATAGACATTTCTAGTTTCAAGAGACATTTGTAAAATACCATTTATGTCCTTTGTTGCATATTGCACATTTGTTTTTGCCTTTTTTAAATATGAAAATAGTGATAATACACTTTTCTGCCCGATACTTTAGTTAGAAATCTATAAAGCCAAACGCCATCACTTATATAATGATTTCTTCATTTCATCTAAAATAATGTAAGATAGGGTATTTATTTCTTCAAGTTCTCGCCATTCCGAGTAAAATCTCTTGGTAGCAATAAAACTGAATCCTACGATCTACCGATAGTGGGAAGCTCAAGTTATTTTAAAGTTTAATAATTATTGTGGTTAAATACTGATAACTAAAACTTTATAAACCAATCGAGAAGAAAATTAGATTAGAAACAGTTTTGTGTTACACCCAGAAACTTTGGAGAAACAATTACAATTTCTTGAAGATATTATTTTTCTCTTTTACTTGAGGCATAATTTGCAATAACACTATTTAGAATGGTGTTGCAAGATATAATCAATAAAGTTATTATCGAAAATAATCGTAACTGGGAAACGAGAGAAGTCCACATCAGTTAAATAAATGTGTTATTTAATTCAAACTTATTTCTAAATAGGTAATTTAACCTTTATTATCATTTTATAAAACTGCCATCATTGTAGAACTAATGTAATAATGTTGTTACACTATATTTGAATGTTTTAAATGATATTATCTCATTCTGTAACGATATATTGGCAAATGCATTTTATTTGTAAATCATATTCCACAGCCCCAACCTGCCATATTTTTGCTAGTGTATATGTTACACACCCATAGTGAGACTACCTATCCGTGTGTGTATGTTACACACCCATAGTGAGACTACATATCCGTGTGTATATGTTACACACCCATAGTGAGACTACATATCCGTTTCACGAATTAAGCCTATTTCTGCTCATTCCATGAAATGGCTTCATCGCTTGACCATTTCAAGAAATGTAATTTATTGTATTATCTATTTATTACAAGCTTAGCTAAAATTCGTTTTAAAATCCTTTCCAGGGTAACTGAATGATTTCTGAATAAACCTAATTTCAAAATTGAAAAATTGGAAATGAAAGATTTTGAAATTAAATCTAATGTAGGACACTATTTTAGATTTGGTTTAAAATTTAAGTTAAGCAGACGCGTTAAAAAATCATATCAGATAACCAAATAATTCTTAAAATTTCAAAATGGCAATGTGGGAAACGAATGGGTTTAAGGAGGGGCAGAAGTGTGAAATTTCTTCAAAACTAATTAAAAAAGTACCTTTCAGTGCAGAAGAAATTTTAAATTTGGCCAACATAAATCAACCTAAACATAAAAAACACAAAAAGTAAGTATTTATCATAAAGGGAACCCATATCACTGCTATTACATAGCTAAATATTGAAGCATTAACTATAACTTATACAGGATTGAAATAATAGTGAAATTAAACAACTTCTGGTGGCATATCTCGGTGAGCCACGTGGATATTTGAAAAACCATAATGATTTAATTCTCTATGTCTCTATAATAGTATATTATTTTATTTAATTATTATTTATTTATCTTAAATGTATAGTGAGGCTATTTTATTTTTTCAAATGAGCATAAGCTCCCTGGTGAAAACCGCCTTAAATAGTAGAAGTAAAGTATTATATAAAGAAACTTCCATTTTGAAGGCACGTTTCGGAACATTTCCTTAGTATTTCTTAAAACACTCGTATTAGTTATTAAAAATAGAATAGCTAACAGTGAATATTTGCGAATAATTGAGTTTTATAATAAATATTATATTTAACCATATAATTGTTTTTATGGCTAATTTAATAAATAGCAATATTATTTTTAATAATGTTCGTTGACGTTTTTTAAACTAATCTCAAATTAATTTGTAATCAAATTAAATGTGAAACTAACTCATCTACTTCAAAGTGGTCTTAAGGTAATTATATTTAATCTGCATTTGATTTATCTTACATCTGTACATGAATAGTTCCTTTGTGCAATCAATGTCCATCATTCCCAGCATAGCGACCGGGCAACAATGCGCTGGGGGCAAGCTTTTGTCTTTCAATTTGACACCTTTTTTAATTTTATGTTAAATTTCCTTTTAGTTCTTCCGTTTGAAACTCATTTATACGCTTCAGCTGTTTTATAACCAACATCCTCGTATCCTAAACACCTCACCATACTTTGTTACTCTAAATTAAATAATACAAACACCAGCTCGGGGTTTTGAATTATCCGAAAAACAATATCCGTTGCTTTAAATAATAGGTTTGTTCATTGTTGTAACTTTTTTTAACTTGTCGATAAAAATAATCAATAATATTAATTAATCAATCTCTCTAACCACGTATATCGTATAAACTAAAATAAATGTATATTTTACTAAATAAGATTTGATTTAAAAAAATTAAACACTAATTTTTTTTTTTAAATGTCTCATTTGCTTGATGACCAGTTTTAATACAATAATTTTAATTTGTATTCCTTTCTAAACACATCTCAACCCAAGGAACAAAATGTTAACTCTATTAAACTTATAAAGTTGACAAAGTTGGTTGTATAGCATACCGGAATTGGGAGACCAGAGTTCGATTCACAAATAGTAGTGAAAATTAATATCTTAATATATAAATAGTTTTCACTTTCACTTATCCATATTTAAATACCATCAGTAAAGTACCTGGTACTGCTCGGGAGAAATGTTTGCGTGTAAAAAGAGTACCATGGCTAGAATGGCGTAAAAAGTCCAAAAAGGGTAAAAAGAAAATTCACAAAAAAATATAAAGAATAAAAAAGGGTAAATACTCAAAAAATGACAATAAATGAAAAAGAGTGTTATTTTAGTGTAAAAAGAATAAAGAGTAAATCCAAACAAAATTTTTTTTAGCATTTTTCTAATTCCACTACCCCGTAAACATTTTTTACCTCGTTAAATCACCACGTTTACACTTTTTATTACGTTTACCCTATTTACCTCGTTTACCCATTTTACCTCGCTTACCTTTCTTACCTCATCTACCCTTTTAATCCCGTTTACACTTTCTACCCCACTTACCCTTATTTACCCCATTTGCCCTTTTAACCCTATTTATCTCTTTTAGCCCCTTTCACCTTTTTTAATATCTTGGAATTCTAACCTTTTTTTACCTTTTGACACTTTCTAGCTTTTTTTAAATATAAAACCACTATTATTTTATACCCTTTTTATTCTATTGAATTTACTTTTTGCGTTGTTTATTATTTTCACAATTTTTGTCATTTTACCATTTTACCCTTTTAACCCTTTTTCACCCTTTATTGATCTTATAGCCATTTTTAATCCTTTGGTATTTTTGCCATTACCACACATATTGCCTTTATAATCCTTTTTACCCTTTTAATTTTTTAATTCTGTTTACCCTTTTTACCGTTTTTATTTACCATTTTTAAAGTTTTTTTAAAATTTTATATCATTTTTACTTTTTATCTTTTTTGTCATTTTTGCGCCTTTTTACAACTTAGCTCGGGAGAAATAACTAAGGGTAGAATGGTAAAAAGTATGGGTGTGCGGAGCTTCTAAGCTTCGATTTGGCTTCGAAACAAATTCTGGCTTCGAAGCTTCGCCAATCAAAATATTGACAGTTAAAATACCCATTTATGTTCAATTATAGCCATTCTTAGCTCTTTTATACATTAAAAATTATTATTTAAATAGAAAAATCAGAAAAAATTGAATTTCATGTTGTGAAAATAACTTGATTTGTTAGCGTAACATGAAATATTACAAACAATTGAGCAATAAAACATTTTCCAAGCCATTTTAGGACATAAGGTAATATAAATAACCATAATATTATAAAACAACTACAAGAAAATATTCGACCTTCAATTTGGCTTTGAGAATATTTCATATAGCCTATTCGATTCGCGTTCACTTAAAATTGAAAAAGTGGAATGCACACACCCTTGGTAAAAAGGTTGAAAATATGTATAAAGTGAAAATAGGGCAAAAAGGTTCAAAAGTAATTTTTTTAAAAAAAAGGGTTAAAACGGCTTAAAATTTTAGAAATGACTAAAAGGATAAAAAGAGTAAAGAGGTCAATAAATGCATAAATGACAAAGGAAGAAAGTGTCAAAATGGGAAAAAGGGCAAAAAATTCAAATATGGTTAAAAGGGAAAAAGTGGAAAATGATAAAAGGGTGGAAATAAATAAAAAAATGGTATAAATGTTAAAAGATATTTAAGGTATAGAAGTTATTACACCTTCTCTGTTACCTTATAGTAATAGGCCACCAAAAATACCACAAGGATGGGAGGGAGTAAGCTAACATACATAATAATAGAAAGCAGTACTAGCAAAGTTTAAAAGTGATAATAATAGTTTATTGAAACATATGACAACAATAATTCAAGTGGCCTTAAGCGTCATTTTGTAGCTGTAGTTGGAAGATATTGTACAATAGAAAGTTTCAACTAGAAACAATAGAATAACAGGCAAAGTCGAATAGACCATGTTTACTATAAATAGTTATGGAAAACAAATAATCATAATTACACCTAATTATGAATCACAAATATCTGTATGAGCTCCAACAATTATCAATAAAGTGTCTCTGCTTCAAAAGACAAAAATAGACTTATATTACTTGAAACTGTTACATTTTTAACAAACAAGAGAGTTCGGCTTCAGACCGTAAGTCAAATTTCTCGCGGGACTACTAGAAACAACAACATCAATGTATTTAAGAAAGTCGCGGCATAAATGACAACCAACAATGGTTACAGAATTAATCTTCATATTAAAAGACTTTGCAAAATTCAAAGTTAAATTTAAGAAAAACAGAAAAATTTTCGTTACATAAATATTAGCAAACAAAAGAATGAATTTAAATTATTTTAAATTAAATTGATATGCACCTCAAATAACTTTTGCGCGAACAGCAATAATTAAATATTTACAAATGAATTAATATGCAAGCGCCTGAGGGGCAACATCAGAATAATAGACTTTGAAAGAAAAGATTTCTACAGTAATACTCATATTTAAACCAAAAATTACAGTTTATTTTTGACGTAAAAAAATTTTGGAGTCCTAGTTTAAATGACCTAAGTTTCAATATTTAAACTAGAATAACGAAGATTTACATAGCTTTACAACTTTCCTGGTGAAGTCCTTTTTTCAGAAAAGATTGTCTCCTGACGATGTCAGATATTAACAGTCCACACACGTATCATAAGTCTATCCATTGTGGAGCCGAAAAAGATAGTTGTTCATCCTCGATGGCGTCGAAACGAATAATAGTTTTTCATCCTCGGTGGTGTTGAAAGCTAATCGTTTTTCATCCTCGGTGGTGTTGAAGCTAATAGTTTTCCTTCCTCGGTGGTGTTGAAGCTAATAGTTTTCCTTCCTCGGTGGTGTTGAAGCTAATAGTCGTTGTTCTCTTGTGTGCCGCCATATTTATAGCGTCTTGTTGCCAAGGTAAACAATAGTGGGAGGAGTAGAAACTAGCCAGTGACGTCACGTTGGTGGACAGCTACACTCAGTAGGTCACGTAGGTCGTTTCTATTCTCGCTGACCGATTGGTCATCGCGTCTCCAACAAGATCACCCCAGGTTTGTTGTCTAGTTATCTTTTTAACTGGAGGTGCTGATGACGCAGGTGGGCAGGGATGATTTGGCGGTTGGCACCACTCTCCACCAGAGGTCAGGTAAGTCAGCGTCTATTTCTTGAACGTTGTCTCGGTAGTGATCCATTAGATACTCGAGATCGGAACATCAGCTGTTGAGACACCATGGTAGATTTGCTCCACTCGTCGATTTAGGACGTTTTGAAGTTAGGTCAGGCTTGAAGGCTGTGCAAGCCAGAATATTCAGAGAGTACGTACATGAACAGTTTATATTGAAGGGAGTTGATTGTTAATCAAAATGTTTATGTATAGCTTGAAACTACATGGAACTAGAATAGAGAAGAGTTCTACTCTAGGAAATATAAGTTAATGTCGACGTTCTTCGGAGTGGGTAGTATGAATCGAAAGAGAATTTATGCTTGTAGGTTAACATGAGGTGGGGTGGGGTTGCTTTATTGTAACGTACTAAACTAGTACCGTTACAAAGTCTAAAAAGATTAAAAGAGGAAAAATGGCTAAAACGAGCAAACAGCTGGGAAAGTTCCATAAGTGTTAAAAAGAAGGAAGAAAATATAAAAAGAGTAAAAAAGGGTTGATAAGATTAAAAAATCAAAAGGGTAAAAAAGTTTTAAAGTAAATCGTATTAAAATGTTAAAATGCCAGCGTCCAGTTTTCAAATTTCTATGTAAGGTAGCTATAGATAGCACAACGCTCATGACAAACAAAATCTTCATTTTATTGATATAGATAATTATACAGCCTCAAATATGATCACGACCGTTGTCACGTGCTTAAGAAATGGACAAATATTATAGAAGTATTTAGTTAGAATACCGGCGGTGTTAAAATATAGTTTACATGGGGTCCAATATGGTATTAGTGCATTTAACACAAGGATCAAGACTTAATTTATGTGGAAAATGAAAGGACAGTCAAGATCAAATGTGCTAGCATCCACATACAAATATAATTAAAAACAACCTGCTTCGGTGGTAGAATGATCTAAGGTGTCACTTCACTCTCATGTTTGATTGTACTGTCTACTATGGCGAGATCGAGTTCGAATCACGGTCAGATGTACTGAGGATATTTTCCTAAATTGATTTCCACTCTATCTCGACATAAATGTGGGTACAATACCTCTTTGGATTAAACCTTTTTAATCCCTAATAGGGAAATATTATCGTTATTAGATTTTATGCGTATTACCCAAACGGGTAGTAAGAATTGATGATAAATAAACTAAAACATAAATATTTTGTAAATCTAGCCTCAGTGGATTTGAACCTTATCGTTTCATCACCATAGCCGTGAGTGCTATCCACTACTGCAACCATGCTGGTGCGGAGAGAATCGAGATACTAGTGATTAGTATTTGACTACAAGTCCGGGCCCCTTGCACTAATAGCCCCCTTTAGGCGGTAAAAAAAACTATCCAACATTCGGGGAACGTTGAATGCACCCTCCTGAGTGCTCCGCCCCACTCCCCAGCCCCCCATGATGACCCGTGGAGGATGCTCAGTCTCATCTCAACTTTCTCATTGATGGCGACGTGGACTCGCCTCGGCGGCAGCTTCACTGGCACCATTCTGGCCGATTAAGCGAGCGAGTCTGTCTCGACGCGCCATTTTCAGGGAAAGTCAATTCCCGAGGAATAAGATCCAGTACGAGGCGTGTGAGGGAGGCTTTATTTAGAAAAAATAGTAACAGCTGTACTAGTACTACGGACGCTCTACTACTGGTGATCTTGAATTATCACTAGCTGGAACTAAACAAGGATTTAAATAAAAGAATGTAGCGTCGTGAAGATTGAGTCAATGTTTATTTAAATTAAAAATTAATTGGGCTTGAAAATAATTAACAAACTAAATTATTTCATCAAAATATTTTAGGCCGATTCAAATTAAGATTTTAAGATTTTGACAACTAAAAAAGTTTTTTAACACCGCGACTTGCGACCCATTTGTGCTGTAAGCTTGTGTAATAATTACATTAACATGCTATGAATAAGGAAGGGCTAATTTTGAGGATGTACACCTGCATTTTCGTATAGGGAGAGTGGAAAACCATTTATGAAGAACCACCCGACAGGGATTGAACACTTATCTACTGGTCTTCGTAATTCTAATATATTGCGAGAGTAGCTCCTCAGACCATACGGCCACCGAAGTGGATTAAATTTTTTAGTTAAGTAATTATTAGGTTTAAACCAACTATTGCCTCAATTCTCTTTATTTTAATACCGCATCTTGCTAAATTTCTGAATTATCATTATTTAATCACACAAATTGGATAGTGATGAGGAAGCTAAAATTTAAATGAAATAAATGCATATTTTCTTGGAGAAGGGTTGGAAAACTATTTAAGAAGAACAGCCCTCAGTCCAGCTGGTCGGAATTCTAACCTCAAAATCCCACATCACCAGTGAACCCTAACGTTACGTCCGCACATCCAACAATGCGACTCTCATCCCAACAACAAATTAGGCCTACGCCAGGTGCATGATCGCTTAGTCATTATAGGCGTACCTTAAGGTCGGTATGGACTTTCAACAGAATACCGTAACGTAAGACCGACGTATATTACTTGTGCGAACTAACGCGAACATAATGCCTTCCAGGTTGGGATTTTTTTTTGCCTTTTTCCACCTAGGCGCTGACAGTAAAGTATTGATTTTTTTTCTTTCATTCATCTGCTATAGTATTTGATTTTGCAGCAATTTCTTCTAAGCGTAATTTTTTTTCACTTTATTATACAAGGTAGACTACTTAGTATCCCAAAAATTTCCTTTTCTCGATTTATTTGGGTAAAATGTAAAATATTATTTTCATTTCACTCCATTTTCTCGAACAACTATAACGAATTACAAGCTGATACGCTTTAATGTTTCATAGACTTGTATAAACAGAGAATAAGTTACCTGGTGGTCTAGGGGTAAAACAGTGTCGGACTTCTGTGCTGGGGGTCCGGGGTTCAATCCTCCTGACAAGATGTGTATTAATCACGACTTGTGAATGTGTGGTTTGGATCCCACGTTAAACTGTATGTCCTCCATTTAATTTCACAATAGCCCTACCGTTACACATTAGCGTAAGTACGTATAACCCGAACAGGTAGTAAGACGCGGTGTTAATAATAACAATAATCATAATAATAATAAAAACCATAGAATTGCTGATCTAACGTAAAACACACTTTACGTGGTACATTAGCAATGATTCGAGTGGTTTGTTCACGATACGTGATATACTATAAGCCTACTATAATCCAGCGATTTTCAACAATTTTCTACTCTCAGCACACTGAACAAGGCGCTGAAAATTTTCAAAGCACTCAGTCAATTTTTTTTTTCTTAGCACTGAGTCTCCCGTTCTGGATGTACTAATTACACTAATGCGTTAGGGATTAGCAAGGAAGTGGCGTAGTAAGCCAACGCCCAAGTTTCATGTTGAGCTAGGCTTCCGAGGACGGGGAGATCGAGGTTTGACTCTCGGTCGGAATGAACCAGGGGTGTTTTTACCTAAAAAAAAAGTCCCCACGCAAGTGCAGGTTCACCTTTTTTATATTCAGGCTTCCCAAATCCTAGCCTATTAGAGTAATTAGTACTTAAGCGTATAATCCGAATGGATAGTAAGACACGGTGCTAAGTATTAATTAGGAAGGTTTTAATTAGAGAACATACACCCACATTTGCGTGGAGGGAGATTGGGAAGCACTTTAGGAAAAACCATCCTTAGTACACCCAATCGGGATTGAACCCTGATCTTCCTGTTTTCGGTAGTCTAGTCTAACATGAGAGTAAGTGCGTTAGACCATGCGGCTACTGAGGTGGGTCTAAATAATTTATTAGTTAAATATTTTGTCAGCAAAAAACAATTATTAAAATTGGGTTTTAAATTTCATTAGCTAAAACTCTAATTAATGTGCTATTTAAAAGAAAAGAGTTGACCATGGATTTCTTAAGATTAGTTTTTATCTCCAATTTTTTCTAGGTCTCCTCCCTAGCTCCCATGGCACTCCGGTTGGAAAACGCTGCTCTTCCCACTTAGCTACGAGAGCGGACGTGTATCATATCTTGTGACAAAGCTGACTCGGTGAAATTCATTTCATAAACCGAGAGACTTACGGTTAGATTTGTGAGCTATCACACAAGCCACGTCCTTCCCTTCCTCTCCCTCATTATCTGATAGGACCTCGACCGTTCGTCCGGTACCTATTGTCTCGAAAGGAAAGGTCCGATGGGGCGATCAGTGATGACGTAGGAGGCAGGACATGCCCTCCTCAACAATAATCCTTTTCTCTCTCTTTCCCTCCTCTAGTTTGAGCGGTTACCATGAAAGATCAATTAATTGAAGATTGCAAGCAAAATAAAATGGGAGGAACTAATTGAGACTGGACGTTTTCCGGGAATACAAGAAATAGTTTGATTCAGACAAAAAAAAAAACTAATGAAACACGAATCGATATGATCTGCCTAGTTCAGGAATGGCAAATGAATGGCACGGTTACTATACAGTGGCACGCGAACAAGATTTGGGTGGCAGACCAACGGGAAATAAATAAATCTAGATATTAATAAAAAATTAAGAGCTTATTTGTTTGTTTGTTTGTTTGTTTGTCTGTCTGTCTGTAATGAGCGTTGCGCGATATTTACCTCAAGCAGAGGTGTGAAATATAAATAATATTAACCCCTTTTCTGCATCTAGAAGCTAGGAGCTTTAATATTTTGATTTAGGTGACCTGGTGGTCTAGAGGTAAGGTGTCGGACTTCTCTGCTGGGGATCAAGGGTTCAATCCTCGATCCCTGCATAGATTTATCTGATTGCTAAATCCTTTCTTCACCTCTGACAAGACATCTTGTGAATGTGAGGAATGCCAGGCCTCCACCGTGGTTCGGATCCCACGTTAAACTGTAGGTCCTCCATTTCATCTCACAATCACCCTACCATTACACACTAGCGTAAGTGCGTACAACCCGTACGGGTAGTAAGACGTGGTGCTAATAATATTTTGATTTGATTTTTAATTAACGCTGGGAACTTCTGCTAGGACTAAATAAAACTTTTCCCAAAGTAGTAGTATTTTTTGAAGTCAATAATATTTCGATAGCCATGTCAATCACATGTCACAATGAACTTTGTATAGTCAGTCAACAAATAGAAATCGTCTTGTGTGCTGATGAAGAAGTTATGAGACGATGATAAATATCCTGGCTAGAAAAATACAAAAATTATCATGGAAAATATTATACATATTTTTATTTTAACATAAATTTATGTGTGTTGTATTTGTTTCCCCTGTATGTATTACTGTCTATGTTTTTACCTTAGGTTAATAATATTAATATTATCCAAGACACTCACTCTGGGAATTTAATAAATTTCATTTATTTAAAATCTGGTCATTATTAAAATATTTGCAATTTTAGTTGATCTATTCATTATATTTCACAATATTTAACAAGTTTTGATATCTAAATACACATTAAAATAAATTATACTAAGTACCGAAAAGATTTTCTCCCACTTTTATCTTAGAATATACATTTACAGTACTAAAAACTCGTAAGATTTGTGAAACTAAATAATAAATCTATAGTATATAGGCCTACATTGTGGTAGAAACACTAAACCAAAGATCATAAATGAAATAATATACACTGTTACTTACTCTATGGCATTAGGAACACTGTTACAGAAATATTGAGAAAGAGAAATATCTTTGTCCACCAAATAAACATAAGAATAAAATTTCTTTTCAAAGGGACCGAATTAGAAAACATTATATCTGCTTGTATCTCAGAAACTAGTTTTATAAAAAAATATTTCAAATAAAAGATTTTTATCTTTAATATCACTACAGTTTTACAATGAAGTTATTTTGTACAGTATTTCAAATATTTTGGGAGAAATTATGAAAATTGGAAACATTTTCTTAAATAAGGTACCCTCAAATTCATTTTCATGAGAAAATGAGAGTTGCCATACTGTTTATAAAATTATAAACAGAGTTTAGAAATAAAATTTAATAAAAATTGTTTGAACAAATTTTGAGAAAATCGAGTATAGAGGAAGATGGAAGCTTTTTACTAAACTGACCTGGCCAACGGTTGGAAATACATGATGATGATGTTTCCCACTTTCCATATAGGCCTAATAAATATTGGTAAATTTCATCTAAACTCTACCTTTCTCATTACTTAGACAATGTGTAAATATGAGTACAGTTCAAATTTGTTGTAAGATTCGTAGCATAAAATAAATGTTATACAAATATTCTTAAAAGATTTTTACTTTCTCTCAACACCACTGAGTGAAAGTAAAATTGAGATTTTGATAAATGTTGACTTTTCATGACCCCCTGAAATCAAAATGTGTTTTCACAATGCCGTCTGTAGCTCAGGCTATAGCCAAAATATCCACTATCCTTAGTGTAAGGGCTAAGCACAACATAAAAAAATAGTCGCGATGTATTTAAACATAAATTTTGTAAAAAAAACACATTAGCTGTGCCTTCAAGATCCAATAACACACAGACGGACAGACATGCCGATAAACATGATTAATGACGGATTTGCATGGTCCACTATTTAATTTCTTGCTCCTCTCGGGCAGAGAAAGTATTGTGATCGTAAAGAAAATGGAACTCGAGATTTGGTCGGATGCTAACGTTTAATAAGTTCCTGAACCCTGAAAATGTATGTTATTTTAATGCCGTCTGTATGTGTGTCTGTTACCGAGGCTACAGCCGAAACAATTTTACCGATCGGGTTAAAACTTGGTATCTAGGGCTTTCATAAAGTTCCTCAGATGGAATTAATTAACTAGCCCCAAAATCCGGTTTATTTTACTTTAGGGTTAAAATAGAAAAATATGATTTTCTTAAAATCTGCTCTGAATATTTTTTTAAATTTCATATCCAGGAATCTTGTAACATTGCAAATAAAATGGAAATGATAGCTTCCCCATAAAAAAAAATGAGAGTACTTTATATAAACGGAAATGTTCAATTTTGATCTTATCTCCACAACTCTTTGAGAAATGAAGTAACTTATCATCGCAAAGTTGTAGAACTATTAAAAATAAAAAATATTTATTCAAAATACATTTTTATAAAATAAATAATTTCTGAGCTATTGTCCAAAAAATTGTAATGTAATTTTGGGAAATTGCTTGCTGTACTCTTTGGTGAACAAAGAACCTACTATTTTTCTCAATATGTTTCTCTAACAGTTTATATTGTTTCATTTATGCTATTTGGTGTAATGTTTCTGAAGAAATGTATATTATTTAATTTTACGTATTTTACTAGTTTTGAATAAATATTTCCATTTTTAGGCAATAAAAAGGAAAGCCATCACAATAGCGAGTTTGAAAACGTTCACGATTATAATACAGTAATTATTTATATTTATATGAGCAGGTCAAAATACACTGTGCAAAACATACAAAGAAACAGTAGCAGAAGAGTCTAGGTGGGTATTATTTCTGTTTCTGACCTGGAAGTGGGTTCAGTCAACAGTTAAGATGTTTATTCTTATTTTAGATTACTGATGTAGGATTATCAATATTCACCTTACTCTCCTTGTTACCTTAGATTAGATAGAGTTAATGTAGCATTTAACCAATACTATTACTAGAACTTACAGATATTCTTATCAAAATATCCTTAGTAACCACACGTGTATATGTACTGTCCTTAACAGCACCAGCCTGCCAGAAGTCAACACGTCTCGTCTTAATCAACTTTAAATTAAAAACAATAGAGATATTCCAGGTAAAAAATTATTCACATAGGGAGTGTAAGGAGATTTCAATTAAACAACTACAAATTTTCAGATCGGGAATCAAACTTTGAACTCCAAAAGTTAAAGGCGTTATTGACTTAGCTAAGTTGTCAGACCTATAAGTAAACATGAAATGTTCCCAACTTGTTTACAAGAACAACTTTCTTGAATACGTTAATCAAGTTCTCAATGGCGGGCTCTATTAACAACATCAGAGACAAGAAAAACTATCCACTCATTTGTCGGCAAACCTCTCAGGAAGAAACGAAAGAAACAAAAATAGTAAAAGAACTAACTCGCAAATCTTATTTAGTCTCAAAGTTTTCGGGCACTAAACAAATCTTCTCTACGGGTTGTTGAGTTAATCTTAAGAGCTCTTTTTTATTTAATGGATTATGCCTTAAGATTTACAGCAGTCATTACTTTAAGAATACCGAATTATCTATCTAAGCTTTTGGTCGGTGCGGTTAATTACGGTCGTCGTTGCCAAAATGTCTGTAACATTTATCTGGGACATGTGTTTGTGGTGAAGAAGAGAGTTAGGGAGGAAAGGGATCATACTTCATGGTAGCTTCTCGTCGACTCAGATTGCTTGTTTACGTAATAACCTACATCATTTGGAGTACTCCCCCTTCCCTCTTCACATGCTTCCTCCACCCCAACTAAGAGAACTCCCTGAGCTGTCGTAAAATACGAGCACTGGCACACATCGACATTAGCCAAATAGAAATGCGTCATTAGACCATCATGCCACGCCCACTTCAGGTTGAGCTGAGGAGCGGTTTGTAATAACTTACTGGCCTCCCACAGTGAGCGTCTTTTAGGCTTTATACCTTTAAACGTTGCTTTGAGAGACTTTTCTGGCGGTTTCTAAACTTGGTGGGAGCCGGGTATCTTAGTCTTGGCATGGTGCGAAAATCAGATGAGACATGAATGATTCTGAGTTCACTAAAAGTGCATTCCCAGGCACTCTCTCACTTACTCAGATTAGGGCACTCGAGGTTAGCGTAAAAATATTCATAATTACCGAAAAAGTGGTTAAGACCGAACCCACGTAATTCGAAATTCCCAATAATTCGAACCCTTTTTCTGATTAATGGAGGGAAAAGACTAAGTAGAATGAAGTATATTTTATTGATATCAAACTCAAAGTTAAAAGAAAATTATTAGAAGTATTGAAAATAAGTTATTAATATTTACACGTTGTTTTCAACACAAAATGTTTTCCGGTAACTCTAAATTATTACAGTACTGTAAAAGTATATATTGTGGATGCAAAACTAAATTACAATAAATATTACGTGCTATACATCAGTCAAATAAAAGTAAATTGTATAACATTTATTCAACTGTAATTTAAAATTATAAGTAATAATAAGTACAAATTTTCGCTAGTTCGAACAATCTTCGCTCCCAATTAGCTTCCAATTAGCTAGTGTTATCTGGGTTCAATTGTATTTTTATTTAAATACTTTAATAGCTAAAATATAGTTCGTTCACGTTATGTAAACCATAAAAACAGTAATGTGGATGGAATTATCTAAAGGAGTGAAAGATGACCATGCTGCATCACTTTAAGAATTATTTAATTTTAATTGTAAATTTAGTTATTTATTTAAATTCTCATAGATACAATAATATTTTAATTCACACATAACATCTAATAGTCTTCAATTATTCAGTTGATTTTATCAAACAAGCGCTTTCATTAATAAATTATTACATAAACAATAGGATAAATATATTGACAAACAAATTATATCATGCTACACTTTAATTTCTAGATAGTATAAATAAATATAGTTACACTAAAAAATCAATCATAATTAACTTTCTCCTTTAGCAGTTTAATATATTAGTGAGTTCATGTTTACATACTCATATTTCACTTCATATGAATAGGCCACTACTTATCTCCTCAAAAGTGTAATTATTTCAATAAATATCAATAATTACTTTTAAATGAAGTATAATTAACTTTACCCGCCTCGGTGGCGTAGTTAGCTAGCGCGCTAGTCGAGTTGACCTAGACTGCCGAGGACGGGGAGATCGGGGTTCGAATCTCGGTCGGGTTATCTGGGGGTGGTTTTCCCTAAATGGGTTTCCAATCTCCCTCCATGAAAATGCAGACTTATTTCATCTAAATTCAACCTTCCAAATTCCTAGTCCATTAATGTAGTTAGTACTAAAGCGTATCAACCGAACGGGCAGTGAGATGCGTTGCTAAATTTATATATATATATATATATATATATATATATAAATGAAATTTCAACCCTCTATTAGAAACACAAATCATTCAATCATAAATATTAATAATAGGTAAGTTAAGACACAATCGCACAAACTTTCTCATATTGGATATTATAGCTTCGAAGGCATTAGTAAGAAAATAATAATTATTTCTAAATAGGTTGAAATTAATCAACTCTTTCAGACAATATTTATATTAAATAACCTTCTTCCAGCTGCGCTTACAACTCTTCTACCGTAGATAGGGTATTTATGGGATTAGGAACTAAGAACCCATATAATATAACCAGACAATTGTTGTAGTCACCCCATTAATATTAAATCGCTTAGTCATTTATCAACCATAGTATATATATATATGTATATATATATACATTATATTATATAAATACATATTATATATTCATATATATAATATATGCATATACATAGTATTATATATATTATATTATATATATGGATATATTTATATATATGTTTAATTATATACAATATTAAGAAAGAAAAGTTTTATTTAAAAATTATTCTAAATGTACTTTCAAAATGTCAGAAAAATCCTATATCGATCTTAATTCAGGTTAAAGAAATGGCATTGTCACTTGATAAAGGTGCTTTACATTAAAAGTATCAACAAATAAAATACATCGCTAATGGATCAAATAAGGTTAAGAACCACAAGATAACCTGAATCTTTTCAGGTTAAATATTAAGTCACAGTTCACTAATGGAACTGCCGGAATTGGAATATATGAATTACAACTTATTATAGTAAAAAAAAACAGATTATAAATATTGAATAAATTGGCTGAACAAAATGTTTTGCAATACAAACATAAAATATATTTGGGCTACTCAATGAAGATTTTAAAAAATGAAAAAACTACTTGAGGCCTACAGGTTTTTCAAGTATTGGCTCAGAACACATCGGTAATGACTTCACTTGTTCACAAATTAAATATTTAGAATGAAAGCCTAACCGGGATAGGACTCAAAGACAGTCTGATTGATTTTCCTTTCATATTATATTTGTTTACCTTAAGTTAAGACCACCTGGGTGCCCCAAAAGTCGCGCATCAATGGGGAATTCAATTGCAATTAGTTTTTCTTTTTTACCACAGATGGACCATGTTGACCATTGATGAACGTGTAGAAGTCATTCTTATCTGTAGACATGAAGGGAACACTCACATAGATGTTGCAGAGAAATTTAATCAGCGGTACCCGGATCTAGACCCAATAGTGCTGAACACCGTGAGGAGATTGCTCCAAAAATTCAAGTCACAGGATTTTTAACCGATGCACCACGATCAGGACACCCCGGCACATCAGCCGAGGTGGTGGAAACATGTCCTGGTGAAAACGTTTGCGAGCCCGATGAAATCCATACGCCAAACCAGCTTGGAACTAAATGTGCCTCAGACATCCGTTCATCGCGTAGTGAAGAATTACACATTCCACCTGTACAAGTTGCAAGCTCTGCGCCATCTGAACGAGGACTATCCAGACCGTCAAGTTAAAATGTGCGAATGGTTTCTGCAGCAGCTGGAAGATGATTCAGAATTCCTGTTGACAGTCATGTTCTCAGATGAAGCGAATTTCAATGGCGAGAGCAACTGGCAAAACGTGCGCTACTGGTCCCCGGGGAGCCCATACTGGTTTGGCGACAGCAAACAACAGGGATTATAGTTTGGGGTGGAGTGTGGAACGACCGGGTCATTTTTGACTGGAATGTCTACAGTGAATTGTACCTGGCAATTTTGGAGACTTCGTTAGTGATGTACTTGGACACCATTGGTTCCCATCCTCTGTGGTTCATGCAGGACGTTATACCACCCAGGTTCGTCATTGGCTGGATGAAAATTTCCCATGTTAGATTGGCCACAGGTGGACCATGGACTGAGATCCTCAATTCCAGGACTTGAATCCTTTGGATTTTGCCTTATGGGGATATTTGAAGTTGAAAGTCTATGCACAGAAGATCAGGGACAGGGACCATCTGGTCGAGATAATTATCGAAGAGTGCCACGCCGTTTCTCCGAGCATCATGTCCAACATTCTCCAGAACATGGAACGTCACCTCCAACTGTGTATTGACGTTCATGGAGCTCATATTGAACACATAATGTAACTTCCCATTGATGTGCGACTTCTGGGACACTCAGTACAATGAAACAATACATAATTCAACAGATATATAAATTTGAAAAAAAAAAGAATCGTTTAAATATATAAATTTCGTTTTAACGTAGTATGGATTTTTTTAAAGTCAAATTAAAACGAGTAGTTGGAATAAAGGGTAAGACACGATCGCACAAATATTCTCATATTGTGTATTATAGCTTGGAAGAACATTTTCAAAATAGGCTTTCAGTAAACTATTTTTTGTAAGTGTTTCTCATAAAAACAAACACATCATATTGTTAATCACAATATTAACGCTTTTTATAATATAATATATCTTAAACCAAATTGTTTGAATGGGTTAAGTGAATTTAAAATGTTCAAAATGTTATTTGTAGACCACCTTAAAAATGTATTCTTATTTAGCGTAAAAAAATATTCCCACTAACCAATCTTAAACTCGATCTCAAAGGCCAATTTCAAAAAATTTCAAATTTTCTATAAGTTAATTTGCGGTAAATAAACTAGCTATAAATTAATTAATTTATAAAAATAAGCTAATAATATTATTGAGCATGAGAAATATTCCCTGGATACCAATTTCAGAATTAAGATACAAGTACAAATTAGGAGGCTGTGGCACCATAAAAAGCACTTCAGAGAGCTTCTAGCAATGTTTAATATCTATACTTGTTTCTGGGGGGAGGGGGCTGGGCCCATTAAACCCCCTTTGAAATTATTGGCTGGCTACGACTTTGGCTAAAAGTTATAGCTATTTTCAAAATATTTGTAATATAAAAAATTCATTCATTAATAAATTACCCTTAATTTAAGAGCTAGGGTCAAAATAAAAAAAAGAATTCCCTTGAATATAAAGAAAGTTGGAACAAACTCCATCAAACCATTTCAGATATGTGACCCAGGACAGTCAATCAGAGATACCGAATTGTAAAATACACTTTTTTTGGGTTCGGACACACATACAACATATAATAATCTTGAAGTCGAAAATGTTCACAGTTACAATACTTTATCTTGGTATTGTATTACGTAGAAAGTAAAAACCGGTTTCATTGATGCTTTAAATTTAATGTGAAATATATTTCAGAATGGAAATAACGATACAAAGCTTTTAGGCACATGCCAAGAGACTTGATAAATCTATAGACAAACTTCCCCTCAGGTACTACAGCCATATTCCGGAATATTGGATTAGTTCAAAAATACTCTTACCATTGAGCTATCTAAACTCGTATCGTTCCCAGGACAATACATAATTCATTATTTAAGGCCATCTCTATGGATGTATAGACTTAAGCCTAAAAAAACAGCCCAGGTGACTTTTATTTAGTTTTTTTTTACTGCCAACTGTATGAAATTGTTTGTATAGGTATGGTTATTTTTATAAATGAACAGTCTATTTTATTATTATTTGTGTAAATTACATCACATCCTATTATCCGTTTAGGCTGCCCACATATTTACACTATCAGGTTGTCGATGAGGAAGGGAGGATTTACATTTGCATGAAGGAAGAAAAAGAAAAGTTTATGAAAAAATACCCCCAGCTTCCACTATTTTCTTACTACCAAATACTGTGTTCTCCAGGTTTTCCCGAAGGAATTCCAATTTTTCCAGGCAGATTTAACTGAAGGAAATAGTAGTAAAATTTAATCTTTCATCAAGTTGACTAAGGGCTGGTCTTATTACTAACACATAAATATTGATATCTGGAGGTTAAAGTTAGCGACCAGATAAAGGTTATCAGACATTTTCATATTATTCGCGTACGCGTTTTGAATTTATCTGCCGTAAAGCTATCTGTAGGATTAATATATTTTTATGAAGAAAACGCATGGTTGGTACTGATTTAATAGTGAGCGCATGCGTATAGACCCTGCTGCTACCGCTACAACCTGGCTTGTGGCTACAGCTTTCAACATGTGTTAAATAATGGCGGCTAATGCTATGGCTACATAGAGCCGACCCGCACTGCACCACATTTTCTAGCATGCGGCTACACGAGCCGCACCGAAATTTCTAACCCGAGAGCCAAATGGATGCGCGCGAAGGCCATTAGTTACGAAGAATAAAGTTTTAATTTAGTTAATATTTAAGAAGAAGGTTTGTTATTGTGACTGCCAATCACTGTGAATAATCACTGGTATAAATCACTGCTCTTTTAAAATCCAGGTCACTGTGATCACCGATATCGTAAAATCACTGTTTCACCCAATCCTACAGTGCTTAGGGTTTAGCATGAAAACGAAGTTCGGAAGATCCCGAACATTTTATTTCCGGTGGTGGGTGGCTACAAGGTCCGCACCGTACCGTAATAGTGCGGAGCAATGGTCTATCGACGATTCGTCCACGTCAGTGCGGTGCGAACTCGTGTAGCCACTTGAATTTAAAAACATGGATAGCATTCCACCGGAAAAAAGTGTGCGGTGCTGTTCCATGTAGCCAACCCTTAAACGAGTTCGAGGAAACAGATGTCGTCGCATGAGTGTAAAAGCTAAATGTCTTGCAAGTACTAATTTCGGTGCCTGCCAAAATTTGGGCAATAGTTTGGTAAACGTTTACAAAATGTAATTTATTGTACTCACCTTCAAATAATTTGTTCTTATATGACTATAATTCTACAAATAGATTGTAATTTTATATAAAAGTGTGAATTAAATTTTCTAACTTTATATAATTAGATCCCGGGCCTGTGCTTAATAAACACATGAACCAAGATTTTAACTTAAAAACAGATTCTGATTGGCTAAACCTCATGAAAACAACGCGTCATTATAGCAACAACCATTTTAACTTGCAAATAAAAGTTATCAGGTACTTAAACCCCCCGATAAAAATTTGATGGATAAATACATTTTATTTGGCAGATAAATGCTATCAGACAGTCATAAGACGCACTTTTAACTTATTGACCAAATAAAAATATTTATCGGTGGATTAATATTTAACCAAGAGTCATAAGTGTGAAGTTATGTAACTTATGTTTAAAACAGGTCAATTTAAGATTTATGGTGAAATATATATTCTGTCCCTTCACAACCCTTGTTTAAGGGGTAAAATTACATGATTGAATTAGCGTGCTTAATATTTAGGTTCATTTTTTCATCCATCCAAATACCTATTTTAATCTTTCTGTTAAATGTCCCAATTTAACTAATATTCCAGTATCTTTTACTAAAATTTGGAAAATTCCTCGTGTTTCCCAGGTGCGTGGCAGCCCTGCCTTATTACGCCCAATTGAGATTTGAAGCCCGATCTCCCCATCACCGGTAATGTAGTATAATGCATGAGAGTAGCGCGTTAGACCATTTGACCACCAATGCAAGTATTATTTATTTGTTTTTGTTGAATGTTATATCAAATTATTATTATTATTATTATTATTATTATTAACACCGCGTCTTACTACCCATTCGGGCTATACGCACTTACACTAATGTGTAATGGTAGGGTGATTGAGAGATGAAATGGAAGACCTACAGTTTAACGTGGAATCCGAACCATGGTGGAGGCCTGACATTCCACCCATTCACAAGTTGTGATTAATACACGTATTGTCAGAGGTGAAGGAAGGGTTTGGCAAACAGATAAATCTGATTCGGGACCGAGAATTGAACCTCCCAGCATGGAAGTCTGATACCTTACCCATAGACCGCCAGGTCACCCATGTTATATTAAAAATATCAATTTTGTTGGTTTTTAACAATTTAAATTTTATATTATGTAACGAGAGCATCCACAGGAAGTTTATTCAAGGTTTAGAAAAGTTAGGAAATGGGAAGCTTTACCCTACAGAGGGTTATCGGAACGGGCAACGATATACTCGACACTAACCTCTATAAATGTAATTAAATTTGTGGTCTTTCTGGGATTCAAAGCATTGATCCATGACTTTGTGGTCATTCGTTCTAACGAATATGGTCACAAATATTCGCTCCCTTATTATTGCATAATCATTTGCATGAGAGGAAGCAGATTAAAAGAAAAAAAGGTCCATTTTTCACCGGCCACCACATTCCTGTCAGTGCAGCGGCAATGTTATCAACTAAACAGCTGCCGAAATAACAAACTAAACCACCCGTGAGTAATAGCGTACAAGGACACTTCTGCCCCATCTGTGTGCCACTTTCATATTTCAATGTTGGCTACATGCATGGGTGGTCAACTGTTAGTAATTAATTGATTAATTATTTACCTACTGACAATATTCCGTGTATCGGAATTCATGTTTCAGTGCTGAAAGTCGACGGTGTTGTGAGTCATGGTTCCGTGACTGCTTTCAAAATATTCATTACCCCTTCTAGGGAAAGTTTCTACATTTCTATTCAAACAATGCTATGAATATTCATTCAAAACGTGAGCCTTTCAAAACAAGAACTAAAGGAATGCTGAATGATAATTAAATAAAACAAGTTTGTGAAGACTGTTATTTCATTCTTTTTTTTTATCGCGTTTCACTACCAGTTAAGGATTTACGCATAATTATTAATTACACTAATATTGTAGGGATGAATAAGGTATAATTTAAAGAACGTATACCTGCATTTGCGTGGAGGGATAGTGGGAAAATATTTAGGAATTTTGTTGCCTTAACCCAATACAGAGTCGAAGCGATGTGTAGAAGGTCAGAAAAATATTCTTGTGACATCCCATTTAAAAAAAATAAGCAAATCTATTTTGGTGGCCGCATGGTCTAACGCACTACTCTCGCAGTAGACTAGACTGCCGATGATAGGAAAATCTAGATTCAAATCCCAGTCGGGTGTACTGAGGTTAATTTTAAAAAGCAACGCTTTCCACTCTACTTTCACGCAAATGTGAGTACACTTTCTATAAACATAACCTTCCTAATCCCTAAAACAATAACGTAATTAGTACATATTCATATAACCTGAATAGGTAGTAAGACGCAGTGCTAATAAAAACAAGCAAGACTAACGATTGTTAAGAAAAAGACTAATGTGTATTTTATAAGTAGAAGCATTAATTTTTATAGCTGAGTTAAATACAAAAAGGTTTTATTTAAATTAATTTTAAAATTATCCATTATTGTAAGTTAGCAAAAGTTCTAGAAACTGAGTGCCCATCTGAATATGTTAATTAAATTATTATTGTGTCAAATAAGCTAATTTAGGAGATCTTAATTATTCTTTTTTAAAGTTGCAGTGCAATTATTTTTTTATTTTTTTGCTCCCCATTTTATGATCAGTTGGGGATCTCCGTATAGGCCTGTTTACACAAAGAGAATTGAGATATGAGGAAGTTTTAGTTTAAAGTAAATATACCCACATTTACTTGGAAAGAGATTGAAAATCCATCTTAGAAAACGCCCAACATAGTACACTCAATCGCCATACAAGCCTCAATCTCCTCGTCCCCACAACCAGACGACGTTGACTCCCCTGGTCCACGCGTTCACCAATGCGGATTTAAGTGTTTAGGTATTATGTAGGTCAAGAAGGAGAGTTGAAGTTACGCGTATTTCGATAAGGAGCTACTTGATTACGGGATAAGTGTTAAATGCGCCCAACACGCTACAAGACGTCTTAACGGCGCTATTAAGGGATAAATCCTGGACCATTTAGTAACGCTTGAACTTCCCTGGTCCCTTTACATCCCGCTAGACACTTAGGTGAAATGCCGTCACCGTGTAACGATGTTGAAATGTTCTCTGAATGTCCCCAACATTTCCAGGTGAAGATCTACGTCTTGCCAAACTTTCAACACTCGACCGTTGTACGTACAGAAAGCTGTACCTGACGCTCTACACGACGTGAGCATTTTCACTGTGACGAGGTAAGACCATCCCTCATGTGCAGGAGACGCTGATTAGAGTTCAAAATCTTCTGAGCTTGATATTTACTATGTATGTAGGGAGTCTTACTTCTATACATATAGTCCGTTTTTTGACTTTGGGGCCAAATGTGTGGTATTTGGTGTACTGTCCTAGGTTAGGTGACCTGGCGGTCTAGGGGTAGGTGTCAGACTTCTGTGCTGGGGCTCCGGGGTTCAATCTTCAGTTCCAGCACAGATTTATCTGATTGACAAACTTTTCTTTCACCTCTGACAAGACGTGTATTAATCACAACTTGTAAATGTGTGGAATTCCAGGCTTCCACCGTGGTTTTGATCCCACGTTAAACTGTAGGTCCTCCATTTCATCTCACAATCATCCTACAATTATACATTATTGTAAGTGCGTGTTACCCGAACGGGTAGAAATACGTGATGCTAGTAATAATAATAATAATAATAATAATAATAATAATAATAATACTCATAATAATAATAATAATAATAGTATTGCCTTTCTTGGTCAATAACGCAAAATAAGCGCTTTTCCTGATTTTAATAATTTTAGTTACTTGCTTACGTGGCCAAATGGTCTAACGCTTTACTCTCATGTTGGGCTATATTGCCGATGACGGGGAGATCGATGTTCGAATATAGGTTGAGTGTATTTAAGCGTCGTTTTCCCAAAATAGGGTTTCACTCTTCCTCTACGCAAATGTGGGTACACTTCCTCTAAATATAACCGTCCTAATCCCTAAAACCATTCGCGTGATTAGTACATAAGCGTTTAACCCTAACAGGTATTAAGACACGTTGATAAAAATTAAATAATAATTTTAGTTCACATTCTGACTGAAAACATTAAATGGTGATATATATTCTAAAAGGAGTTAAAATACATCACTGGGAGTAGCTATCAAGCTTTGATTGCGTTAAACGAAATAAAATAAAATATATAAGTGGAAAAATATGGATAGTCCAGCTTTGCAAAGTTAACTACATAGAACCTATGTGAACAGTCAATCTCTCTTCCAACAGTTTTAATTTCTTTTTCATGAAAATGGTGGTGAACTAAGCTAAAGCATGTTAATTAACTTTTGCACTCTTCTCCCTTCTTCATTACCGCCGCTGTTCACAATTCCCTGATGTTATTATAGGCTTTTATGAGCGTACCTTCACATCACACATTTCCTTTGAGACACAATACTCTACTTTTAATTAGCTAAGTGAAATAATGCTCTCCTTGACGGGTTTTTTTTTCCGGTTGAATTTGATATGAAACCACAGGCGCATCATATTTTAAACAAAGCGGATGAGACGATAGAAAGTCAGCAACATAATCTTTTCGAGTCGCTTCTTTGATTATCGGAAATCTTCATAGGCTCACCCCGTTGGCTGTTGATGGTCCTTTCTATATATTGTTTGTCAGATATTGGAAAACATATTACAGTCGTCAATTTTGATATCGTATCTTATTTTTGCCAAATCTATAATACCTTTGCTTTTTTTAAACACCGTGTTTTACTACTATTTTGCATTATGAACCCGCAATTTTTGTGGAAATATAGCATAAAACCATTTTGAAAAATTCACCCTCAATACACCCGACCTGAATCTTTAACTCAAATCTTTCATTAATTGTAAATCCACTATATTTCAATATTGGTGCCTTACACAATTCTGCCACTGAAGTGGGTTATTTGGTGCATTAATACATGAAAACCCAACTACAGTCCAATTTCCAAATTAGGTCTAAACGCATACATCCCCAAAAGTTTGGTCCCTAATTAATAGCATCCACAAATTAACAAATTAACTTTTTTTTAAGTACTCAACTACATTATTTCCCAAACTGGGATACATGAAACCCTAGAGCACAGACAGGATTTCAGGGGGTACCTGATGTCCCACAATGTTTTGTAAGTTTCTTTTGTTTGTAGTAGTAAGTCTGCTCAAGCTACTAACGCAGACATTAAAGTTATGGCAAACATTTATAAGACTTTCTATATTTTTGTTAAGGCTTTGCTTAGCTTGTCAGTAAAGCCTTGATAACATTTTGAATTTATGTTTATACTCTCCATGATGTCGGCTGTTTTTTTCTCTTTTGTTTTCAAAATGGTAAGGCCATGGTTGTAGCCTTAGTAAGAATATGCGATTGGCAAAATTTTGGGAAACTCTGTTATTAGATATAATACAACGCGATACTTGTTAACTACGCTGCTTATTTTATGCATTCAAAGCTATTTTGTAAAGTGGGTTAAATCTTAACTTGACACACTTGATCTCACTAAGCATTATCATATTCTACACCTCAATGCACGAAATACAAGCAAGAGATGAAAGAAAATTAGAAGTTATACATGTATGGCCTCTTGTTTACATACTAATGACATCCTCTTCCTATGATGAGTATAAGCACTCACCTTAATATTTGAGCCTAAGCAGCATTCATTCGCATTTAAAAATACACTTTTTTCTAATTTCCTATTCTAGATAGACATATACTTTCACAGACTTTTTTAATATACTTGCAGGAAGGATGGTTCCTACTGGTCATTTTCTTTAGTAAATCAAATATCTTAGCCTAAGTTGTAAACAATTTAAAAATTCTCTTTGAAAAATACAAATACTTCAAGATTCAAAATATATGTTTTGGAAAATGTAGGATTATGGTTTTATTATTATATAAGAATTTATTTTTATTTCAATGTTTTATTTTTAAAACTCGCCAAATGAAACCTAAATACACTAACATGGGAGATCCTATCTTGACTTGCTGTGACGTCACAGTTAGGCAACGTTTGTAAAGACCCGTTGAAACGGTATTAGTAGACTAATGCAATTACACTAATTTGGCTGCGCGCGCACAACTTGCACCGTGTAAACAGACAAGCAAGCTACTAACAAGCACGTCTGCTTGCAAGTGAAAAAGTTGGTCAACTTCCAACTTTACTAATGCAACTAGACAATTCAAAATGGCTGCAACTAAGGAATTGGTTGTGCGGGGGACACTTATTTATGGAATGTTATGAAAATAATGAGTTTTTGTGCAATTTTAAGCACCAGATTTATAAAGATAAGAATGCGGGGGATATTGCACTAGAGGATATTGTAAAGTTATATCAGGTGTACATATTCTCTAGAAGTTTCCAAAATAAAATCTTAGGCCTACGTAAATATTGCAAAGGTGCATTGTGAGAGATATTATTTAATATCGGTAAACAAATGCTATCAATAATTTTATCAAACCATTATTTGCTACCAATCAAAGTGGCATGTGTAATTTTTTTTATATAATAACAATAATAATATTTAGCACCACGTCTTAATACCCGTTCGGGTTATACGCTTTAATTACTAATTACTCTAATGGATTAGGAATTGGGAAGGTTGAATTAGAGGAAGTGAACCCGCATTTGCGTGGAGGGAGAGTGGAAAACCATTTAGGAAACCACCACCCCAGTTCACCCGACCAAGATTCGATCGTCAATCTCCCCGTCCTCAGCAGTAGAGCTCAACACGGCTAGCGCGTTAGCCAACTACGCCACCGAGGCGTTTTTTTATATACAATCACAAAATATAATAAAATATTGTAGTACCGTGAATAGTTTCGACAACATAATATTCGCGTTATCGGCATGTAAGATATGAATGGCCGGTGGTTTTCACGCGAAATCTTCGGCACGTTTTCCAATTTTCGTATTTGACACTTTAACCAATCTTTATAAATTTTAATTAATAATGTTGAGCCCAAACACTTCAAATACTTTGTAGTAATGCTTTGGAAACTTGAGTAGATACATAATATAATATTACTATCAAATAACAAACCAGATAGTTTATATTTAAACCAATCTACAAATTAATGAATTATTATTTTTCAGGAATATTTTTGGCCTAGCAAGCTAGCATTTAACAAAATATTTTGTCATTAGTATACCAAAATTTAAAACCGGTTTTAAAAAACCTGCGTTAGGCCTATTTAAAAAACTTCCAAACCGAGGGTGTATTGGGATTTATTAAGCTTATTTAAGTTTAATTTTATCTATCATGTATGCTAAGTGAGTTAACAAATCAAGAAAAATAATATAATTATTTGGGATCAACTGAAATACATTTTAAGCTATTAAGGAATTAATAAATATGAGACATACTAATCACTTACTTTTTTTATGTTGTTTTTATGTTTTTTAAACAGGTCAACTAATTATGATACATTGCGTTTACTGAAAAATTGTTTTATATTTGGCCACCCATTCTTTTTATATATTCACCCTTTCTAGATCCTAATATATAACCATAATTAAAATATACGTATAAATAACCCGAACTAGAAATGAAACGGAGTGAAAAAAAAAGAATTGCACCAATAGCGATATCAGTTAGCACAACTTCATTTTCAGCCATGTTTTTAGAAGCGATATTAATACAAGTGAAAAATGCGTGTCAACACAACTAGCATGTTAGTAAGCTAATACCACTAAACTTGCATTAGTCCACTAACACCGTGTCAACAGCCTTAAGGTGAGAGCATATTTAACGCGAGTTAAAGGCAGTGCTTTTGAGTTTTTATGCTAAAAAATGTTTGGCCAGATAAATAAAATATTGCCCCAGTAGAAACATAAAGTTTAATTTTCTACACATGTTGATATCAACAGTTGTTGAATACCTGTTATGAACATAGAATTATATGAGAAACTATTTTAGTGAAGATTAAAATTTCTCATTAAATTCCAGGACACCCTTGACAGATGTTTAAAAATTGTTGATATCTTTATGCATAGAAGTTTTAATTTATTTTGCCCTCTTTGCCCAAAAAAATGTTTTGATATTAAATATTCAAAAATATTACCCTTAGGTTTCCTAAACACCCACCTTAAAACAAAAGATCGAATCAGACAAATCCGTTTAAAATTAATCATTGACCCACACTCACACTAACATCAAAAGAAGTAAGAATAATATATTTCCCACTTATTGAAAGAGGATGGGAATATAGAATTGTTTTTATTTTCAATTAAATTCTCCTGTTTATCTTCACTGGGTAATAGTGCACGCCCCATTCGCTTTTGAATGGTCTTCTGGCTTGATCCTCTTTACTCCTTACACTCGGTATGACATGAGCCGTAAGCCACAGATATCACCCCCTCCTTTTAATTCTCCTCCCTCAACCCCACCCTCTCTCTGCGAACTAAGACTTGTCAAAGAAAATGTTCTTTGGGAGGAGTAGACTCGGATTTCCAAACTCCTATAGAGAAGATGAAAAGCCAATGATTTACGTGTGCATTTTTTTTTCCAAAGGACAATAAATACTTTCCATCAAATCTTTAGAATCTTTTTTTCCAAATCCGAGTCGCTCGTACAATATCAGTCTGCAGAGAAACCAATATTATTGAAAGATTGCCTTTGTAATTACCATATCAATATGAAATACGGTTTGAAATATGAATGAATGTATCTCTTGGAGAGATAAATGTGACCATCGGAATACACCCAACCCCTATATATATAGATATGTGTATATATGTATATATACATATATATGTGTATATATATACATATATATGTCTGGATTCGTTGCGTTCTGGGGTGACTGTGGTTTGTAGTAATGGCTGGCTGGTACCGTCCAATTTTCATAGGAAGGGCATTTTATTAAATATAAACTTTTTTGGCAAACAAGATTAATAATTAATATTAATTTAGAGATAATTATAATACATATCAAAAGTGACCTCTTAAAATCCCATGACATGATGTATTATTACGTGAAAATAGGTATATTATTTATTCGTCTTAACCTGAGACCTGACGTAAACAAACATCATCATATCACTACGCGAAGGACCTACATGATTGGCGGAATACTAGTGCAATATTTTAAAGAGGCGTGACCATGTATGGTCGGCACCATAGCAAAGTAGGTCACTATGAATTTCTGTATTTGTAATGCTTTTAAATTTCCTCTCTTATGTTTAACAAAACTCAATCCAGACTCATAAAACTCCATAAATACACGGAAAACCCTAAACACTCACAAACGTCACTTTAACGCGGCCGAGATTAACTGACCGTTGCTGACTTGACGTTAACAAGTGATAAGGACTTTATCATGGGGTTTCTCAACGCCGAGTCAGGAGTTTATTGGTATTCGAATAGCGCTGGAAAAGCTTAAAGTATAATTTACAAATCAAATGAAGTGATAATTTTTGTTATAACAATTTTCTAATGTTATATGAAAAAAAGTTTAATATAAAATATAGAAGGGACTATTCAGTGAAAGTCCGTTCTGTAGCAAATCAGAGCCTTGACTTCCACGTGGCTTTGTTTACATCAGGTCTCAGCTTAGGATGAATATAATAGTAACTTTCTAGCTGTCAAATAAAGTTCTTACTATACAAATTGTACCGCTTTCAAAGAGTCCTGAGTAAATCAGATTTTTTTTAAATATAATATTTTATGAGTTTGAAATTAAAAATTTTTCGTTTATGCTTGAATTGACTTAATTTGTTAGACTATCACATTAAACATCAAAGTGCTACTTAGGACTTAATTTAAGTGATAAGGATGAAGAAGGTAGTTTAGATGAAGGGCCCCTGCATCTGCGTGAAGATAAAATGGCAAAATCATAGTGATAGCTCACATGTGTAAAATAACCCCCAAAACACCCGGCCGAGATTATACCCCGATTTTTCCACGTCCTGTAATACAGTCAATAGAGAGTCAAACATCTTAGAACGCGTGACAACTGGGGCGGGTAGTATTAATTATTATTGTGTAACGCGTTTAACTGCCAGTTCGGGCTAGCTTATTGCTGTCTTTAGCTACAGGCCAGTGTGAAATGTGTCAACTCCTCTTATAGTGACGTCATGAGGCCTAGAGATCTGCTGGTTCTTACGGAAAACTTTGTGAATATTTACAGATTTCTTCATTTAAAAATTGATGGGTCCCTTTGAACGATACTGATAATTAATCTAAACATGTTTTACGTATATTATTAAACAAAAATAATTCAGAGGTTGAAAAGTACAACAAATAAACGTGTAGATAATAATTCTAAAATAAATTGCTAGTTAAGGATTATGTACCGTTCACAAACACGATTAAAATATTATAATGAAAATTACATAATGGCACTGGCTCTAAGCCTAGAAATAGCATTCATTGTTGCACTAATAGAAAGGTCCTGGGTTCAATTTCCATTCCCAGGTGTAGCTACTAAGCAAATATTTTATTATAAAGAGTGTTATTTAAGTTACCAGCCTTGGGATATATAACTTTGAAACATAGCATTGCGAAGTGTTTAATTTTACTTCTTTTCAGAACGAATTATCACTGCAATCATATTTCTAGTTAAAATTATTTTTTTCGAAAATTTTAATAGTTTGGACTTGAAAGGGTTGTGTATGGGGGTTTATAAAAAGTGTCAAAAATAGCTATCCCCCAAGACAAGAAGGTGGGGGATTCAACCATGGAAATTATTTTCAAATTCACTTAAAAGCTATTTTTACAGGTTTTTATATGGGAACATTTAGAAAATTCAACAGGTCTCCAAGTTACTTGGAGTATTCCTACCCCAGATTTCTTTTAAATGTCGATACCCCTAGAATCTATTTAGAGTGGTCTTTACCTGAATTCATTTTTAATTAAATATATTTGATGTGGTTTTACCCTGACAAATGTTTGAACAATCATGCCTCTTTTTTTTTGCTATTTGTAGTGGTCCATCCCCAGCAATTTTTTGAACTTTGTATGTCCATAAAAACTATTTAGATTGGCTCTTATCTTTAAACTCCCTACAGACGGCAAAATTCAAGCACTTTTCCCGATATTATTACCCCGATGCACAAAACACAAGCATTATTCCCGGTTTTCCTTATTAGGGACCATTCTGATATAGTATGCATATGCTTATTATCTACCTAAACTATTTAATCTGATGTAATATGATAGAGAGAATGAATTTTAAAATGTTATTTTTTAGTTTTCAAGAAATACTCGTGAAATTAATATGTTTGTGTACAACTCTAAAGGTTATTGAGACGCTATGTGAAGACTAAATCATCCCATGCAACTTAATGATTGTGGCCTATCAATAAACAAAAGTAACCAGTTACTATTGTGATTATTATTAGAGTCATTCAACGTGCACTTTCTGAACTGACATTATGTCAGCAACCGACTTACAAACAGGCTTACATTTTAAACCAACACAACTACCAACGCTAGCTGTTAATTGGCACTATTAAGAGGAAACCCACATTTCATCAATGACATCTTTTTCTGGCCATGCTGGGAATCGAACCCGATACCCATAGCTTAGGGGGTAGACACTCTACCGAATAATCTAACAAGTTGTTCAATTCAAACAATACAAAAAAAATAACCTCAAATGCAATACAGAATCCAAGATGGTATTAGTTGGTTGCGGTGACAACTCCCCAACTGAAACAACAATTCTTCCTGAACATGAACAAAACTCACTATTGTCCTGTCTTGCTCTTCCATTCATCAGGTTAGCACATGAAATGTACCGTTAGATCCAACTCACGTTGACATCCACTCAAAAGTTCTCAAGGGGGGAGGGGAATAGATGTCAGCTATATTTTTACAAACTAACATTCCTCTTTCTCTATCTCTTGAGTTCTGGAGAAGTATCTTCATTCCGCGGTCGACCCGGTTCCCCACCTTATTTAGGCACATTCTGTAGCGGTGATATGACCCAGAACAGTTGAGATATAGACCCCCATCCTCTCCTAGAAAAGAAAAACCGAGCTATCCGGTTCAACTGAAGACGGAAATGAAAGCCGTAAATCCATGTCCCCGCATGTAATCTTAACAACATAAAACTTGAAGGGCTGTTTTTCTCTGTGTTATAAGAATAAATAAAAATAAGTTGTATAAGCTCTCGTTTTTAATAAGTTTTATCATTTATATATATTAGAAACTAGTTGTATAATATATTATTTTTGCTAAGTATTAGCATTTATGACTGCCTTTGTGCTCTAGTTGTCAGAATTTGATTAAATATCCAAAGGTTCTGGGTTTTATTCCTGGCGCTTTCAGAATTTGTCAGCGAAGCAGTAGGCCTGGAACGGGTCAGAGGGTTCGTTGTGCTGACCACATGACACCATATATCCGCAAATGTTGGTACTATCAACGTTAATCGTGATGGCCTCTTGGTTGGTACAGTTCGATTACAGGCTCACGCCATAGAGTTTATTAATATCTAAACATAATTAGTTTTATAGTATCTTATTTTTGTATAGAGAGTACGTTTATCTACATATGCATTTATGTGTTTTATATATATACAAGCGTTAAGGCTTAATTAAAATAAGAGATTATGCAACTATTGGATGACTTGAAGGACATAAGAAAATTATGGGAGTTGAAGGAGGAGGCAGAAGACAGGGTGCATCGGTGGTCTAAGTTCACTGACAAAAGGAATGGACCTGTCGGGAAAAAGAACATGTAGGTATACTAATAGTAATAATTATTATTACTATGCAACTAACTATGTTTTAATCTTATGATACATATATATATCCTACATAATTATATTTCTGTATAGGTTTAAAACTCGCAAAATTCAAATGGCTTGCAAATATGACATTAAATTGCTCGATAGCTACACCAGTGATGGTGTGGATCACTGTTAAATAGAATATAATTTATTTTATAAGAGAATTGCAAAGTTATGAGCGTAGTTATATAAAGAAGAATCGACTAAATAAATACATGATTTTTGGTTGATATATTTCCAAATTTTAATATAATACTAGTTTGAAAAGAAATTATCATTAATATAAAATATTATATGAAAAATATGTGCCAATTGATTCCATATTTTAAAACAACTTATGTCCAGGAAATGTTTCTACTCTCAACACAACTATCCTACCTCTTTGCTGAGGCCCATAAAATGATTATTTCTGAGTGTGATGACGTCAAATGTCAATGTAAGTCCCCTGAGCTAGGTCCCGAGGGGCCTTCTTTCAACAAGAACTTCCCATTCGCATGTCTTCCGATGGCAGGTCTCTGCAGGAGTCAAACTCCATGACGTCATTAGTGAAAAGAGACAGGCAGATGTATAGACAGACAGACATTGTCATTCCCCGCGTATTCGTCCAGTTAACGAGATTAAAACAAATATAGCAGTTTAGTTCATCAGTCACAGATAGGGAGGATATCACTAGGATATTATAGTATTTACATCTGCTCTAGTTTCTCGTCCAGGAAAAATATGATTGAGTTTGCATTTAATTAGGCCGTTTGAGAATCCTTAAAACAAGACATTGTTTTGAAAATAATATCCTTAAACGCGCATTTAGCTAGACATGACTTAACTTAAACGAGTATTTAGCTAAACATGACTTAACTTAAACGCTAGACAGCTGTGACGTAGCTGTGGGGTATGTCAGAGAGGGAGGATTAGAGAAGATACAATTCTTAGAAGGATTAGCTCGATTTTCTTCATTTCCCACCACGTCTTACTACCGTCCAGGCAATACGCAATTTGGGTACCCGTCAGTAGGCCTAAAGTCATTTGACCTAAAATGTCTACCAAATGAATTTATGGTATCAAACACCAGCACGTCATCGCAGCACAATGATTACATATATTAAATTAGTTACCGGTATATTGTTAGTTAAGTATTCATGCATAGGCCTATGCTATCTAGTTAACAACGGGTTTATGTTTTATACATGGCAAAGTGTATTGGTATACACTCAATGACCTTGGTCTTCCTGAAAAACTATTTTGCCATCTTTTATTCAGCATTGCCGAGTTCCATTTTCATCCTTCGCTACCTTGAGGATTTGTTGATTCACGGACGTGAGTGAATTGGTTATAAAAATAAAGGTGTTCTTGAGGGAGGGCTTTTGGAGCTAAAAACAAGTGATCGAGGCTGGTTGCTTTTGAATCTAATCATAATAGGTATTTTTCCCTCCACCGGAGCCTCTGCGGATGTTCTCTTCGGCTTGCCTATTCGATGAAACCTATCGACATCACGAGCCTCAATCATTCTCAAAGCTTCAGTCCTCTCATCCTTTTTCTGGCTTTTTGACCATTCCATGGTCCAGCAAACAGTTTCTTCGACTATATTGTTCAAGATCGTCAGGTCTATCCTCTTGAAGCATGAATTTCTTGTTTGAATCTGAGAAATCCTTTCTCAAGTGATCACTTCGTTTTGGAAGTTAATTTTAAAATTTTCAAACTCATTGAGGATTGATACACTATCTTTCTGAGTCTACCCAATAGTTATAGTCTTTCCAATATTAATTACCTGGAGCACAAGACTCTGAATAGTAGCATTTACACTTGCTTCGAACTCCTCAAATCTTTCGAGCACGCTTTTCATAGTTGGTGACATTAACACGTAGAACAGAGGCTATGCATGAACAATAAACAAAACCATAAACACTTTATCAAAGCTGTGAATAAATTAAATTAACAAAACTTGCTAGACTTAATTACTTCTGGTGGTGTGAAATATAACTAATATAAGTAACAGCTATTAGTAATAATGAATGTAGTTTTGATATTCATGCCAGAGCCGTTAGATACAGGTTCTACTCACCTCCCGCCATCTTGCTATGTATTTATTATTTCTTAATATGGCAGCGACACGAACTATGGAGACGCTATCGGATCATAAAGTAATGTATTATGGTAATTTTGATAAATCATATTTATTATACAAGTTAAATGTATATTCTCACTTTGGAAGAAAATATATATATTTGCTCACATTGAGGTTGGCTATCTTATGATTGAATCTTGACTGCATATAGGATTATTTAAATGTTTTTGTATGATTTTTTTTTAACTTTTAAAATGCGTTACACTATAGCTGTTTAAGTGATCATTCACATTATATACGTTTTTTTAAATAATTATATATGCTTCCATCCTTTAAAATAAGTTGGAAGTTTTCTTGTAACATTCTTTTAGGATGGGATATTATATATTTAATATCGAATTTGGAAATCTTGGATCCGTACAGGCTTAATACCAATACCCGCATTGGTGGACAAGCAGGATAAGGCATAAACATTGTTTGGTTTGGAGAGTAGCTATAATAATAATAATAATAATAAGGTGCTTCTGGGCTATATAATTCATACATAAATTCTGTGGAGGCTCTTTCATTTACCAATGAGATGAGGTGATGGTAATAATGGGTATGGGGTGTGGAACCATTGAAAACCCTTAAACCTAACTTAAACCTAATAAACTAAACCTTTGATCGTTGGGGTGATTTCTCTTTCAGGAAAAATACCTGAGGTACTATCTGGGAATAGAACCCGATATCACTAGGATAGCTTACAGGTGCATTGACCAGTACATTATGGAGCTGGTTTGGATTATCAGTGATGGGGAGATCGAGGTTTAAATCCCAACTGGATATAATTATGGTGTTTTTTTGCTCAAAGGTTTTTCACTCTTCCCTTAAACGAATTCTTGTAGGCTATATTTCCTCTAAATTAAACCTTACGTATTCTTACTCCATCACTGTAAAAATGCTCAGAATATGGGCTGGTAGTTAGACGTGGAGCAAAAGAAAATATAGACTGACCATAAAAGGTTATATATTTATGACGATTGTGCCTGTTTGGGTGTCCCACTAAGCGTTCAGAGTAATATGGCGAGTTTTACTTTACCACAACCCCTCGGAAAGAGGAAGTATTGTGATCGTGAAAAGAATATAGTTCAAGATATGTTAAATGTCGAAATTTCATGACTCCCTGAAACCGTAAAAGTAGTTTTCGTGATGTCGTCTGTCTATCTGTGTCCCGGCCTAGAGCAGAAACTATTTTACCGAGTAAGATAAAGCTGAATATCTGGGGCTTACATAAGGTTCCCCCAAAGAATATTTGGAATTGGCTATCCAACCTTAAAATGAATGGTAATTTACTGAAAGGCAAAGTTATAAAAAAAATCTAAAAATGCGCTGAATTAATTTTGATTAAATTTGGTACCCTGACACTCTCTAACATTAAAAACAAATTTGAAACTCTCATTTTCCCATAAAAACAATTTTGAGAGTACTTCCCACAGGCAGAAAAATTTCCCATTTTGAATATATCTCCCCAACTATTTCAGATACTGGATGACTTATCAATGTAATGTTGTAGTAATATTAAAATTAGACATATTTTATTAGACATATATTTGTGTAAAGCCTATATTTTCAGAGCTAAAAGCTTTATTTTTTTGGGCGGAGTATTTGCACATTTGAATTGATTGTTTTTATCTTTGGTGGAGAGAGATGTTCCTCTTTTCTCAGTGTTTCTGTAATAACTTATATAATTTCATTTATACTATTTAATAGTGTGTTCCTGCACCAATGTATATTATTTTGTTTCACAAATCTTACGATTTTTATTAAATGTCTTTATTTTAAAATAAAATATAAGTTTGTACACTGCATCGTACCATTTACTTTAATATATGTACATACCTTACAAGAAATAAAAATTCCTGGTTTATCTAGGAAATAAAACTCAAAACACCTTAGTTCAGGGCAAAAGTCACAACAATCAAGAACAAACCACATGGAGGTACACGGTAGCTTTATTAAGGTGGGCCTGCACTTTGAAAGTAAGAATGAATTTCAAGCAGTGGCGGCTGGTGAGTATATCTTAAGGAAGGGTGCTCTATTAAAAATGGTCAAATTTGGTAGACAACACCTAACTTTATGCCAACCTTATTCCATCCTTTATTTAACTCACAAACTACACTTAAAGAAGAATTAAAAGCATAAAGTTAATAAAAGTAACTAAGGGTAATAAATTTATAAAATTATAACAACTTACTTGGTTCGAAGTCGAAGACCGGCCATCATTGCACACACACACACACACACACACACACACAAACACACATAAACACATCATAAAACAAAAAATACATAAATAAGTACCTTATTTTGGATACTATACATATAATATTCTCTACTAATTAGTGTACCAGTAAGTTTATCGTTTGAAAGAAAAATCTAGTATTCTGTTTTTGTCTCAAATGAATGTTTCTATTTATAGTTCTTTAAAGTCTGGTATCTCGCAAATCAATGACAGTTCTATAGAATAAATGGCCAAAGCATTTAATCTGTCTTCACACATGGTATCTCTTAACAAAATAACACCCACACAAAACCAAATAAAAAGTTACTTTCTGTATACACGCATATGCACGCCATTTTATCAAATGGTTTCTTATCAAAATACGCGTAAGTTCTTCACTTCTTCTTTTTTTTTTTTTTTTTTT